>OY811976.1:642188-664688 GCA_963681505.1 Eunapius fragilis | reverse complement strand
CTCGTTCTTCTTGTTCTTGTTCTTGTTCTTGTTCTTGTTCTTGACCACGCATAACTCGGGATAGGAACACTTTTAAGAAATGAAAATTGCACCAATGGCTTCAGAATTCGTTGGCATTATCGCTTCTGTGGTCAAAACGTCTCGAGGCTACATGACATATATCGGTGGTTGTGTTAGCAAATCACGTATAGTTAAGCTTACTGCACTGACAAGACTCCGATAGGTCCTACTTCGCTCTTTATACCATTATACGAAGTACTAGCAGTATACATCTTGTAATCAAATGTGTATGGTCTGGGCACTACACGTAGTGGTAATTAACTGTGGCGGTTATAATAACGTGCACGTGCGTACTATTAGAATCATACTTGTTATTCGATCGTTGTCAGTTTGACGCTCTTTGTAACTTAGTGAAGTAGTTTTTTTTTTTTCAAAATGCCTTCACGTGCAAGGTACAGATCCTGAAAAAAGACAGCGATATTGCCATAGTCCTGAACGTGCATCTCGCTCGGCGAAAAGAGTTAAGGTCACTCAATGGTATGTCGTACCTTTACAACCTCCCTCTCATATCAAGATGGATTACTTAACATGCTATACGGCTCATAATCGGGTATGAATAAAAATCAATGAAACAAGTAAATAAAAAACATTCTCTATGAGAAAGTTGGTGGCATATAGGATTTGAAGGCAATGGTGGTGTAAAAAGGAAGGAAACAAGGGTCTAATAATAAGGGAAAATGGAATAGTCCTATATTTAGCACATTTCTATATGTAGGATATAGTATGTTGTTCGTGTGCTAAATATAGGACTATTCCATTTTCCCTTATTATTAGACCCTTGTTTCCTTCCTTTTTACACCACCATTGCCTTCAAATCCTATATGCCACCAACTTTCTCATAGAGAATGTTTTTTATTTACTTGTTATTTTTAATGCTCATGGCTACTTTCCTTAACGTAAGTAGTAAGGCGTGTATGTGTGATTGTATCAGGGCGTGTTGAAAGCGCATTCGTGAATGATTTGATGGATCATGATTAAAAATTTAAATTGTCCCATACATTTTCCCTCGCATTTCTATTGTCCACTTCGTTTCGCTTGCGGATAGTGGATTGCCGGTAACAAAGCTACTCATGTTGTGAGCAGTTTAGCGTTGGTGTGGCCTACTTACCGGGCGTAAAGAACCCTGTAGGTGTGGTCTAATTTGTAAGAAAGAGTGGGGGTTAAACCGACATAAAAGGGCCCTGTGAGTGTGGATTACTTTTGTAGAGTGAGAGGGGTTAAACAAGATCCTACAAAAAAGAGCGTTTGTGGATGTGGTGAGGAGTGTGAGGGGTTAAGGAACATAACCTACTAAAAACAGCTTTGTGGGTGTGGTGTACTTTCCTGGAGTGTGAAGGGTTATGGAATGTGGTCTACAAAAAAGAGCCCTGTGGGGTGTGGTGTATTGACCAGGAGTGTGAGGGGTTAAGGAACATTACTGACATAAAAAGAGCCCTGTGGGTGTTTTTTACTTTCCAGGAGTGTGAGGGGTTAAGGAGCGTAGCTGACAAAAAAGAGCCCTGTGGGTCCAGGGTTGTGAGGGGTTAAGGAACATAGCTGACACAAAAGAGCCATGTGGGTGTGGTGAACTCTCCAAGAGTGTGAGGGGTTAAGGAGCGTAGCCGACAAAAAGGGCCCTGTGGGTGTGGCATACTTTCCAGGAGTGCGACGGGTTAAGGAATGTAGCTGACAAAAAGAGCCCTGTGGGTCCAGGAGTGTGAGGGGTTAAGGAACATAGCCGACACAAAAGAGCCCTGTGGGTGTGGTGAACTCTCCAAGAGTGTGAGGGGTTAAGGAGCGTAGCCGACAAAAAAGAGCCCTGTGGGTCCAGGGGTGTGAGGGGTTAAGGAACATAGCCGACACAAAAGAGCCCTGTGGGTGTGGTGAACTCTCCAAGAGTGTGAGGGGTTAAGGAGCGTAGCCGACAAAAAAGAGCCCTGTGGGTGTGGCATACTTTCCAGGAGTGCGACGGGTTAAGGAATGTAGCCGACAAAAAGAGCCCTGTGGGTCCAGGAGTGTGAGGGGTTAAGGAACATAGCCGACACAAAAGAGCCCTGTGGGTGTGGTGAACTCTCCAAGAGTGTGAGGGGTTAAGGAGCGTAGCCGACAAAAAAGAGCCCTGTGGGTCCAGGGGTGTGAGGGGTTAAGGAACATAGCCGACACAAAAGAGCCCTGTGGGTGTGGTGAACTCTCCTAGAGTGTGAGGGTTAAGGAGCGTAGCCGACACAAAAAGGGCCCTGTGGGTGTGGCATACTTTCCAGGAGTGCGACGGGTTAAGGAGTGTAGCCGACAAAAAGAGCCCTGTGGGTCCAGGGGTGTGAGGGGTTAAGGAACATAGCCGACACAAATATTATATTCATATCCAAAGTCTATGTACATGTACATATGTTGTTATGTATTTGTCTGTTCCAGCTGCCTATGTCATGTACTTTATCTGATTGTGGATACTTGTCTTTGTTTTGAGGTCTCTATTTTATACATGTACAGGGATATGGTATCTTCCAGCTTGCTAGGTGATGAAGAGAAGCTTATTGTGACCACCCAAATATCATACTGACAACTGTACTGATGGTGGATGACCTGTAACAAGGTTGCTATGGTAGTGAGTTCCATCTCTAAGCATCGTGTGTGTCCCAATCCCCTCCTCCCCTACTGAATGGCTTAGTGCAGGAGAGCATGTGTGGAGCACTCTGCTTTTCGTAGGGGAGGAGGGAAGGAGGGAATTGGAATAAGTCCTTCAGAGGGGAGGAGGGGTTTGGGACATATAAATATACAGGAGGTGTAGAGGCAGTAAGTTGGCTTACTGCATGTACCCACCATCCACCCCTACAGGTATGATCAGATTATAAGGGTAATGTGATTGTAATGAATAAGAATGAGGTCATGTTAGCAGCTGCAGTTTATAGCCTGGGACTTCACCTTCAACAGCTAGTCTGAGAAAACACTTTGGTTAAAATAGTAATAGTACCTTTCACAATTATACGTCTAAAAATGCTTTATATTCGCATCTTGCATTTGTTTTATCATGATGGCTATTGAATGTGTTCCACCTCTATGTACTTGTGTGTGTGCTCGTTTGTGTGAGTTTGTGTGTGTCTGTGTGTGTGTGTCTCTGTACCAGCCCACCCAAAACATCGTACTGACACCTGCTACACATGCATGACCAGTGACAACAGCCAAACTGGGTTGAGCAAAACAGCACCCAGGTCTCCTGGTTGTTCAGATTGGAAACCTCGATACATGTGTAATGGTTTAGGCAGCACAGGGGCCCTCACACGTTTATCGGAAGGGGGCATTGCCCCCTAACCATTATAGAGGGGGGGGGGGAAGTAGTCTAGTACCCAGACCCCTCTTGTATGTTAACATCTGTGGAAAGTTTGTGCATAGGTTAAAAATTGAGGTCAGATCTCTCCCCTCCCCCTCCCCCCTCCCCTATAGGCATGCCTATGTATTTGTCCCATGCCACGCCTTTAAATCAACTTCCTACTCATCTAATGTGTTACAGTATTCCCTGTACTCTTGTAAGCCCAGGGTACGGTGGCAATGCAGACATACTGATGTGTGCATGTAGGAGAGGAACTATAAGATAATCCATTCTGCACTATACATCACCATTCGTTCCCAGATGTCCACACACACTCGTACACACACCTACCTTCTACCCAACCCTTCAGCCCTGGAAGGGAAGGGCATTGACCATTTTACAAACCTGTTGACCCCCCCCCAGTATCTATTAGTATTCTGCACTGAAAGAACGAGTAGGAGTGTGTGTTCCTTCTCCGTCCCCCACAATCACTCCAGCTTGACATTGACACATTGGTTTGTACTGGACCTAGTTGGGGTTGTGTGCATGTGTGTATGTGCGTGTGTATATGTGTGTGCGTGTATTTGTCGTGTGTGCATGTGTGTGTGGTTTGACATGTTGCCCTTGCCATTGGGAACCATTTTATTAACCCTCTTTTCCCATTCAATAGATTATCATCCACTATGGCAATGAAGAAACAAAAAATCCTGTGCAGCTGTTCTTAGAAGCTATGTGTGTTTGCATTGTGAAACTCTGTAGTTCCATTCGTATTGCCTTCTTGTGAACACACTTATTTTATATAGTTGTATGGTTATTGACTAATTAAAGTTGTTATTGATAATTATCTTAAAGGCATATGCACTGACAAGTTTAAATGACATAGAGACATGCGAGCTAGGTTAGCACAGGCAGATCTTTTCTAGCTGGCACCCTCAGTGACTTCGGCAATGTCATATCAGAACATGCAGCCTTAGGGGTTGTGGCTCATACCAACCACTAAGAATTAACTGCACTGCAACCGTATCAGGTGTTGGCAGGATAGCAATGTAGCAGTAGTAACTATAGGGGGTGGGGCACACAATTGTGCTACTATAAACCATGGTGAAGGGTTTCCCCCCTACTCAGGGACATAGGTAGAACAGTTACCCCCCCCCCCCCCTCTACCATGTATTGCCATGCTACCTATGCATCAGAGGCTGTTCTATACATGTCCCTGAGTAGGGGGAAATATTCACTGTCCATTGCTGGGATCAGGCCATAGCAATTTTAAGTCAGTTGTCCCCTCCCCCTGCCCTGCTGCAATTGCCATGCTAGCTAAACATCACAGACTATGAGAAAATTTTATTGCTGGAGGAATAGAAATAATGTTGTAGCATGGTAATATGCATATGCTAAAGGTGTGTGTGTGTGTGTGTGCAGGGGGGGGGGGGGGTTATACATGCCAACTGGCTTTTGTGTTGACAGTGAATGGTTTCCCTCTCAGGAACATGGATACCACTGATACAGCAGTATACCCCTCCACCCCCCACCACACCCCCAACCCCCGCCAAGGTGGTAGAAATATTAAAGTGGCATATACCCCAACTCATGCAATACATGTATGCTATATGCCTACTCATATTCCTAATGGTGATGATGATGATGATGATGATGATGATGATGGTGGTGGTGGTGGTGGTGGTGGTGGTGGTGGTGGTGATGGTGGTGGTGGTGGTGGTGGTGGTGGTGGTGGTGGTGGTGGTGATGGTGGTGGTGGTGGTGGTGGGGGTGGTGGTGGTGGTGGGATGGTGATGATGATGACCACCACCAGTAACTAGTAACGTTAACGTTACTAAGCAACTTGATGTCAACCTATGTCACAAGGTAAGGGTGGTGGGTCATCATAATGAATACTTTAGCGCAACCGGTAATATTGCCGAGCTGTATTAGTGCAAATTATATGATATGATATGTACTAATGTACATGTTTGAACTGGCATGGCATATATAACTACATCAGATAAGATGCAGACTATCATGTGCTGCCAATACTACTCTCAGTTAAACTGAATGGTTGTAAAGGGATTGAACATTCTTATATAGTCAATGACAAAGTTCAAGTTTGATGCTGAGACTACTTATACTTGTAATGTCATGTAAGCGATATTGTGAGTATACATGCACATACACAACACTCCCACCTCGTAATCCATTGCATTCAAAATGTTAAGTGTGTATATACAATCAAAAAAGGCAAAAAAAGATTGACACAGAATGTATCAACAGGAGTCACATCACAAAGGACACTGGATGATGATATTGTTCAAAAGTTTCATTGGAAGTGGAGACTGCTTCTACGTTGGCTATGAACCTAAATAAGATAAATCATTAGTGTAATTACAATAGAGCTGTTGTTGTGAAAGTAGGGCAGTGTGTGTTGGGAAGGTGACAACAACAATAAAACATAACTTACATAAGGAGTGTGGATTTTCTTCCTCCTACACAGGTAGATGTATACCATCATTATCAACATGTATCACCTGTGACATCCAATGACTACTTCTCTCTTGTCATCTAGCCTGAGTGGGAGTATGAGGGGGCAAGATGCTTAACCCCTTACATAGTAGACCACACCCACATGACTTAGTGCATTGACCAAGTTGCTTAACCCCTGACACTCTTACATTCTAGACCAAACACACAGGGCTTAGTGTGTCGGCCTATTTGCTTAACCCCTGACACTCTTACATTCTAGACCAACACACAGGGCTTACTGTGTCGGCCAATTTGCTTAACCCCTTACGCACTTACATTCTATACCAAACCCACAGGGCTTAGTGTGTCGGCCAATTTGCTTAACCCCTGACACTCTTACATTCTAGACCAACACACAGGGCTTATTGTGTCGGCCAAGTTGCTTAACCCCCAACACTGTTACATTCTAGACCACACACAAGGGGCTTAGTGTGCCGAGCAAGTTGCTTAACCCCGACACTCTTACATTCTAGACCACACCCACAGGGCTTAGTGTGTCGGCCAAGCTGCTTAACCCCTGACACTCTTACATTCTAGAATAAACACACAGGGCTTAGTGTGCCAGCCAAGTTGCTTAACCCCCAACACTCTTACATTCTAGACCAAACACACACGGGCTTAGTGTGTCGGCCAAGTTGCTTAACCCCAACACTCTTACATTCTAGACCAAACACACACGGGCAGCCCCAATGAGAGGGGGGGGCAGGGGGGGCAAAATCCCCGGGCCTCAATGGGGCCCGGGCCTTTAGAGCCACACCCTTTATTAGTCACTAGGCACGCCCCCTCATGCCTGGTCGATAATGAATGGCTTAGTTGCTAATTAGTTTCGGGACCCAGATTGTTGTAACCAATCAGCGTCTTGGTTTACACTTTCTGTTTAATGAGCGGCAAGAATGGGCTACCATCACAAATCAGGTATCCAGAAAAGAAGGGAAAAGGCAATGTGTGCTAAAGCGGTCAAAGGCAGAATACGCTAAAACAACATGGCGGATACAGGATTTACCAAAAGGGGGGTTGAGACCCGCGATACGAAATGCGGGGGGGGGGGGGTTGCTGTCCACTTGAGGCCCGACACGAAAAGTGGGGGGGGGGGGGGGGGAGGGGTGTGCTGTCCACTTACGGCCCAATACGAAAAGCAGGGGGGGGGGGGGTTATTTAGCAGAAGAGGAGGCGGTACCTTATATGAAAGGGGGGTTGCAACCCCCCCCCCCCCCCCCCCCCCCTGGATACGCCTCTGGTTTGATGTAAGTGATAGCATTTAAAGGTTTAATGAGTTGATGAGATTCATTAGGCTTGGGGCCCGAGAAAAAATTTGCCCCGGGCCCGGGCTGGCTCTTGGCGGCCCTGCACACGGGCTTAGTGTGTCGGCCAATTTGCTTAACCCCTGACACTCTTACATTCTAGACCACACCCACAGGGCTTAGTGTGTCAGCCAAGCTGCTTAACCCCTGACACTCTTACATTCTAGACCAACACACAGGGCTTACTGTGTCGGCCAAGTTGCTTAACCCCCAATACTCTTACATTCTAGACCAAACCCACAGGGCTTAGTGTGTCGGCCAATTTGCTTAACCCCTAACACTCTTACATTCTAGACCAAACCCACAGGGCTTAGTGTGTCGGCCAATTTGCTTAACCCCTGACACTCTTACATTCTAGACCACACCCACAGGGCTTAGAGTGTCGGCCAAGCTGCTTAACCCCTGACACTCTTACATTCTAGAATAAACACACATGACTTAGTGCATTGACCAAGTTGCTTAACCCCCAACACTCGTACATTCTAGACCAACACACAGGGCTTAGTGTGTCGGCCAATTTGCTTAACCCCTTACGCACTTACATTCTAGACCAAACCCACAGGGCTTAGTGTGTCGGCCAATTTGATTAACCCCTGACACTCTTACATTCTAGACCAACACACAGGGCTTATTGTGTCGGCCAAGTTGCTTAACCCCCAATACTCTTACATTCTAGACCACACCCACAGGGCTTAGTGTGTAGGCCAAGTTGCTTAACCCCTGACACTCTTACATTCTAGACAAAACACACAGGGCTTAGTGTGTAGGCCAAGTTGCTTAACCCCCGACACTCTTACATTCTAGACCACACCCATAGGGCTTAGTGTGTTGGCCAAGTTGCTTAACCCCTTACACTCTTATATCCTAGACCACACCCATGCAGCAGTTAAGTTATGAAGATATTGTAAAGCAATATACAGCGCGCATGCTAGATAATACGCGTACTGAGACAAACTAACACTACTGTATAAATTTGTGCCAGAATGATTTCAGTATCACATACCTTGCAAATATTCAGTGTGCCGGCAGTGAGTTTCGTGTGAAGGTATTCAAAATTGTTCATTTATGGCAAATAAATAGAGAGGGTTAAAAATCAGAGCGTTTAATCAAATTTCCCGTAAAGGATATCTTGGCGCCACAATCGCATGCGACAAGTCGGCAGGAAGTCGCCATATGTATGCCGGCCTTTATGACTACGATAGCCTTAAGTGCACGCATCTTTATGTACACGCGTGTGTGACTGAATGCAATTCACCCGCGTGTGGACGACCGAATTGCTGTGCATCACTGTCAGCTCAGGTTCTACCAGATCGATCACCTCTGGTACTGCTTATTCAGTTTTTGTCTAGAATTTTTGTAATTATACTACCTTTTTGTGCCTTGCGCAATGCTATATTTTTATCAACGGCACGCCTCTTGGCTATGTCGACTGTGGACCTGGAGACCCTCTTACTCTTTGCCTCTTGCAGAGATCTATATATGATCTCTGTCTCTTGTATCTATTTATCTTTCGATCTCACACTTGTATAAAGTTCTTCAGCCAATTGTAGCTTTACAAAGTAGCTGAAATGCATTCACAACGTCCGGCCTTGTCGATCGGTTTTGTACAGTAGTACTAATAGTCATTATACACATGACACAGCAAAGTGCGCTCGTGTTCGCTCAACATACTGTACTGCCACGGTCACTAACCACATAGCTTTGGTGTACGTATATGTTGCGATCCAGAGCCAGTCGAGACCGTACGTCATTACAAGTATACGCTAGTTTATGGTATACGCACAAGGTCTCGCTTTAAAAATAAACCCTCCGGTAGAAGGTATAACTACATGCATCCAAGTAGGCCTACCAGAGACAGAATGCGTTCGCTTGCAAAACTGGTACATATCCCTTATTTCATATCGAACACCCATCTTGCGTGTACGGTTCTATGCCAGATAAGTTAAGGCTATGGTTTTTATGGAAACTATTAGGCTAGGCACGATCGGCTCTACCAAGCACCAATAATTTGCTCATGTGACGTCGGATGACAATTAATAATTTCATATATTTGTCCCAGATTTTGAAGTGCGGTTCATAAAAGTGCCTTGGGAATTAGGTGTGTAAGAGCATAAAATACACCACTTGCTCCAAAAAACGACTCAGTAGTTCAGCCTTCATATTCCATCATGTAGACTTGAGATTTATGGCTGAGTGATAAGAAAAAAGTTGAAGAAACATGACAATATCATGTTTCACATACAAATGTACGTAGTAGCACAAAAACGCGTATGGAATTAGTAGTGAACACTTTTCTACAGAGACCAGAATATAGAAAAGATGGCTCATCAGTATCCCTATCATAAACCGTTACGTAGAGTTGAATTACAGCTACTGTACAAGGACCGTGAGTGTTTTTACACATTTCTCCATACACTTCCTGTTCAATTAATTTTTATCGCGTGACGCGGGTATTCAATTATTCATGTCCGCGATTGCTGGACATGAAGAAAAATTGGGAGGGGGGGGGGGAGGGAGCTGTCTGCTTCTGGTCCGATAAGAAAAGTGGGGCCTTCGTTTGGCACACAGCAAATACACTGTATGTTATCGTCAATAATCATCGTGTTGGGTTCCGTTTATACTGCATGCGCAGGGTCAAAATCAATTTTTGATTTCATAGATGCTTAAAGTACACCTGCGTATAAGATACTGTTCTGTCAATCATGCGATCATTTTACAAGTGATTTTAAATCAATTATGAAATCAATCGCGGTCTTTGACATGTGCTGACTGTCGCATGCAAGGCGGTGTAGGTTATTAACGTGTAAGGATTTGAAAAATTCCCACAAGTATACACACACAAGAATTTGAATATGCACGGTTGGTAGTACGATATAAAAATACTCACTGGTGTATCGAAAACGTGCTTATATAAACGGTGACGCTTGCGGATTACAATATACTACTCCGGCGTGCATGTATTCGCAAAAATATACGGTAATGATAAAACTAACGTTTGCACTGTGGTGCCTATAAAAACAGTGACGTATTCGACACTTGCGGATTCTTGAATATACGCAGGCTTATACTACTCAGGTGTATATTTTGGGTATTAAGTAATACCCAAGTTTGGAATCCCTGGTTCCATAAAGATATTCAATGTATTGAACGTGTTCAGAGATTTTTCACTCGTGCCATTATCAAACGTGCTGGTACACCATATATGGATTATGATGATCGCCTTGCGAACCTGGGTTTACAGTCCTTAGAGTACAGGAGAGTCTTCTACGACCTTGTCATGTGCTACAAGATCTACTATAACCTGGTTAATTTACCTTTTGAGGTTTTTTTCACCAAACCGGCTAGGCCGTATTCCATCCGAGGTCATCCTTGTATCCTGCGATCCAAACATTTACCCCATCATGCATTCCGAGCGCATTTTTTCACAGAACGTGTGATACCTATATGGAACCACTTACCGCAAGATGTTGTCACTTCATTGAACATTACGGTTTTTCGTACCCGACTTAGATCTGTGGACCTTTCACCCTATTGTATGTTATATCCCTCCCATGTTTAGGCAGTTTGTAAGTGCACGTACACATCGTGCCACTACTTGCCTTTTTGCATATGTTTGTCTGTTTATATGTATGCAATCAATCAATCAATCAATCAATTCTGCAAATATACGCGAAAATATACAGTATCGTAAAACTAACCTTTTGCAGTGCGGTGCCTATATAAACAGTGACGTAATTAACACATGCGTATTCTTGAATATACGCCGTCGTATACTTAAAATATACTACACACGCGTATATATATTTTGAGTATTCTTCAATATACGCAAAAATATACAGTATCGTATAACTAACTTTTTGCACTGTGTAATCTTCTCTGTATTTGCAGAAGTAGCTGTACTCTCTCCAGCTAAGCTTGATATGCTATAGGCCTACATTTAATAGGCTTTTAGCTGAAAGGACCGCATGCGGAATGAGATACAACCCGTTATGTACCCCTATGGCGAACACTCCTCCACAACATACAAACCTCAAACGCTTAGCACTCAAGATATAGGACACATTTGGGAGCCGAATGGTTGCCAATTTAAGCCTAAAGACATAATTTGTGGAGGTAGGAGTAGTCGCCACCCCTGGCGACTACTACTTACGAGCGTAAATTCAGTTGGAGTGTTCGCCACCCTCACTAATTCTTGAGTCATATAAGGTTTCTTTTAAAACAAAGCGAAGTACATTGTACAGAAATAACTGCTCTTCTATAATAGCACGACTTTACGCCAATCTGTGCTACATACTTCGCTAACACTCACTTGCACCAATGGAACCCGCCAGCAATTGTGCGGTGTTTACCGCGCCATTTAACCTAGAAAAGAGGTAGCTAACTTAGTATAATTATTTTGCAAAAACGTTAATAGTAAATAAAACTTGAACAAAGTACCGTAAACACTGAGTCCCAGGAGTATTACTTCCATTTTGTGCCAAGACATACAAACGTTAGGTAAGCCCTAGCGCCACGTTTGAAAGGAAGAGTGGCGAGCACTCCTGCACACTGTTAAAAAAAAAGGCCCGAGGGGTGTTACAGCTCAGGAGTGTTACAGCCCAGGGGGTGTTTTGGTAACACATAAGGGTGTTCTGCTTACATCTATGAGTGTAGGCAAAGTATGGTAGGGTGTTAGCAACGTACCGCACCAATAATGGGGTGTTAAGGCATAATAAAGGTGTGCTATCATAGCACTGATTTACCGCATTACACCCCAGTATATATATATATATATATGGAGTGTATATGGGGTTCCCAGCCTTTTTATAATTACCTTTTGACGGATTGAGGGCGTTGTTTGCGAGATGACATATGGCAGCCGATCTGGACTAATAAAGGCAAGCCGAACGTTATCTTAACGGTATACACGCACACAACTTACGAGTACTAAACGTCTAACATACGCTTGCTTTGGCACGCGGGCGTTCGTCGGTATGGATTTGTAGACTATGTCGTGATGCTAATGCGTTTGTATACATGCATGTTTAACTTCGCTTTGTTAACGTGAAATATAAAGCCTCGCTGTGTTTATGAAGTCTTGCCTGCAGTGTTCATGTATGTGCCGCGCGCGGTGTTTATTCAAAGGTGACCGGTACTTGCGTTAATATGCAAGCAGCATGCAAGCTTGTTTATTATCCTGCATGCCGCGTAGTGTTGAGAGTGAATGTTAAGTAGTACGGCTTGGACAGTAAAGGTGTTATTTAAATCCATCTGGATTCTATTTAGACCACACTCTAGTAAAATGACATGGGAACATATACTTAATACATTGTCAGATACAAGTATTTTTATATGCCAATGCTTGAATGTTTGTAGGAGGAACTAGCTTCTCAGTAGCAACCTTTGGACAAGGAACAGAGCCCATTATGTTAGACGATGTAGGATGTACTGGAACTGAGGCAAGACTGTGGGATTGTCGACTCGAAACAGAGGTGTTGGACTCCACTCATGTTGAAGACGCATATGCATATGTTATCACATGTAGCTCAAGGTAGGCCTCAAATTATTTTACTAGTCAGCTTGACATGGGTATATGCTAACAGTTATGCAGCTACATATGTCTACTTAAGACAAACATGAAATCGAATGCTACCCACCTGCTTTAAGGGTAGGCTACCAGTGACAGAGTTTGGACACATTTTTTAGTGACTCTTGTACAGGGTTAAAAAATGTTGTCATGGCAATGCTGAAGGTTGCCATGGGGGAATCATGTGATTTGGATGTGTGGGTCTCCATGGAGATCATGTGATGGGTGTGATCTCATTGAAAGGTGAGTCAATAGCTGGGTAGGTTCTCATTTCACGTGTACAGAAGACTGTCACCCTATTCATCACTAAAGGTAGCCATGGAGGGGATCATGTGACTTGGATGTGTATGGTCTCTATGGAGATCATGTGGTTGTGTGGACATATTGGTTATGGGACTGTGTGTGTGTTTGTGTTGTTGAACTAATTAGGAGACTGCATAGGTGTGGTTGAGTGTCTCAATGCTCCTTCCACAGAGATTCATGCAGCGGAGGTCAGACCAAGGATCCCTACCCCCAATTGCATATGGAGGGAGTTGGTGTGGATATCATCTTTGGCACATGTGAGCAAGATACACGACCTAATAAACCTCATGTCACCACCACCTCCACCCCCTCCCTCACTCAAGGAGAACAGGTGTTGGCCACCTCCTAACCTCAGGCTCATAAGTTCCAAGTCAGCTGCCTTGCAATGCCCTATGGTCCAGGTGTACCAGCAAAGTCTAGGAACCTCCTGTAACATCACGACCCACGTGGACAACCGTGCACCCCTCACCTCCACCTCTGAAAAGCAAGCGGAGCCTGTTCGGAAGAGGATTCCACCAACAATCCCTCCTCATACCTGAGCATACCCCCTCCACTGTCACCACTTGACCATGCCCCCCTCTGAGAGCTTTTCTTCATGAAGGGCATCTGGGGGCGCGGCTTTCTTCATGCGTCCAAGATCTCACAGTCTAGACAATGACAACTATGACCACCTCCCAGGTGTCATGAGGACTCCCCCTCCTCCTCCTCCACTTCACCTCTTACGACAGAGGGAGGAACCAATCATTGAGTCCACTGGAAACATGTAAGGCCACACCCACCAACATCTTAAGGGTGGGATTGTATGCTGTAGGAGAGTGCAGGGACTGTACCACAGGGAAGGTTGGGGCTGGTGCCACTAAACTGTAAGTAAAAAAATGTTTCTAATTAATTCATTAGTACTGCAGCTTGAGGTACAATTCATGAGTGTGTACTAGTTAGGGTGGTAGTGCGGGTCGACTTGTGTGGGAATGCTGGTTAGTATGTGTGGGCATACTGGTTAGGAGACTGTGGGTGTGGTTGTGTAGGTGAACTGGTTAAGTGACAGTATGGGCGTGGTTGAGTGTCTCAACACTTCTCCCTCCTCCCCATCTCAGGGGGATGCCCCCTTCATGCAGCAGAGGTCATGAAATATGCTGGATGAAATTGAATCTACCCACCTGCTTTAAGGGTAGGCTACCAGTGACAGAGTTTGGACACATTTTTTAGTGACTCTTGTACAGGGTTAAATAATGTTGTCATGGCAATGCTGAAGGTTGCCATGGGGGAATCATGTGATTTGGATGTGTGGGTCTCCATGGAGATCATGTGATGGGTGTGATCTCATTGAAAGGTGAGTCAATAGCTGGGTAGGTTCTCATTTCACATGTACAGAAGACTGTCACCCTATTCATCACTAAAGGTAGCCATGGAGGGAATCATGTGACTTGGATGTGTATGGTCTCCATGGAGATTATGTGGTTGTGTGGGTATATTGGTTAGGAGACTGTGGGTATATTTGTGTTGTTGAACTGATTAGGAGACTGTATAGGTGTGGTTGAGTGTCTCAATGCTCCCTCCACAGAGATTCATGCTGCGGAGGTCAGACCAAGGATCCCTACCCCCAATTGCATATGGAGGGAGTTGGTGGGGATGGAGTTAAATCATCTTTAGCACATGTGAGCGAGATACACGACCTGATAAACCTCATGTTGCCGTCACCTCCACCCTCAAGGAGAACAGGTGTTGACCACCTCCTAACCTCAGGCTCATAAGTTCCAAGTCAGCTGCCTTGCAATGCCCTATCGTCCAGGTGTACCAGCAAAGTCTAGGAACCTCCTGTAACATCACGACCCACGTGGACAACCGTGCACCCCTCACCTCCACCTCTGAAAAGCAAGCGGAGCCTGTTCGGAAGAGGATTCCACCAACAATCACTCCTCATACCTGAGCATACCCCCTCCACTGTCACCACTTGACCATGCCCCCCTCTGAGAGCCTTTCTTCATGAAGTTCATCTGGGGGCGCGGCTTTCTTCATGCGACCAAGATCTCACAGTCTAGACAATGACAACTATGACCACCTCCCAGGGTGTCGTGAGGACTCCCCCTCCTCCTCCTCTACTTCACTTCCCATGAAAGAGGGAGGAACCAATCACTGAGTCCACTGGACACGTGTACTGGTTAGGGTAGTAGTGTGGGTCAACTTGTTCGTATGTGTGGGCATGCTGGTTAGTATGTGTGGGCATCACTGGTAAGTATGTGTGGGCTAGGAGGCTGGGTGTGGTTGTGTAGGTGAACTGGTTAAGTGACTGTATGGGCGTGGTTGAGTGACTTCTTCCTCCTCCCCATCTCACGGGGATGCCCCCTTCATGCAGCGTAGCCCATCCCCCTCCAAGAGCTTGGCACCAGCATGATGTGATAATTGGATCAACTTTTTATTTGAATCCATGTTGTGGGTTAGGCTTTTTTTTTAAATGATAAAAAACATTGAGCTGGGTCTATTTCATTGCGCATGCGTGACCCTTAATAGCACGCGTACGTTCGTGACCCTTTTAATGGCGCTGTTTGTGAAAGGTATGTTTGCATTGTATTTTTTTAGCTTGGTTTATACGTTGTTTTCTTACCACGTCTAGCGATGCCTCGTTCGAGTAAAAAAAAAGTTGAGCGCTTTGGAGAGAGTGTGGCGATATTTTCGTGGTGAGTATACTAGTGCAGCAGTTCGGAATGCCTGTATAACTCCACTTCTCTGTAGACTGCCAAATATACGCAAAGAAAATTTTTACTACCGTGCTGCCCGACTACTACAGCGTACGCTACCGCACTATATGGGACACTGCGTAAGGAAACATGTAAGTTACTAATACGCCCCGCCCCGGAGTTCACAAGACTAAATGGACATGCCCTACCAAGCTTTCGAGGTAAACTTCGCGATTAGTACGGCTGACATTGTTATTGTTACAGAATGGTCTCCTTTGCTTCCCGAACGTGACGGCTGCATGCACCCAAGATTTAAGGTAAGATATCTCTCGTACTGTAACCTGTCCTTTATTAGTTTTCTTGATTTTCTAGTGTCTGAACAGAGAAACAACCTGTTCGATCGTTATAGCGTGTAAAGACATCTACTTTTCTTTATGTGTTATTATTATGGGTTGTATTTATTTATCACCATTTTATTAAAATCAATTGAACGTGTTGTTGTATAGTTATTAATATTAATTTATGTTGGGACCATCAATTTACGGAAAATATACGTGATATTGTTACCTCTGTCAACACCCAATAGAGTGTACTGGCTACACTTCAGGGGTGTTGGCCATAACACTCATGAGCGGTTACCACTACACCCCAGGGGGTGTCATTTTAAAATATCCATACGAACACCCCTAAGTGTGTTGCGGTAACACCTTTTTTTTAACAGTGCACTGGCGACCATACCTGACGCTACCCTAGCTGATATTTCTCCCTATTAGTAGCGCGATTTCCCTCGAGGTCCTCTTCATATCGCCGCCTTTAGTTTTAGCAGCACGGTTCTCCTCGAGGTTCTTCATATCGCCGCCTTTGAGCAGCACGGTTCTCCTTGGGGTCCTCTTCGTATCGCCCCCTTTTAGCAGATCGCTTAGATTCAATATCGGCCTTGTAGCTGTCGCGTACAGAGGCCTTCTTCATTTCGGGATCGGCCTTGTAGCTGTCGCGTACAGAGGCCTTCTTTTTTTTGGGATTGGCCTTGTAGTGCGCTCGGGCTTTAGCTTTGTTCTCGTATTGCTTTGGAGGTATTCCGCTCGTTGCTTAGATCTCTTCTTTTGCATTTTTAGAAAAAGAACTTCACTATTAGCCAACGTAACAACTAATCTGAACCTGCGGCAGCAGGTTCAATATAGGATTGATTGAGGGTTGATGAATGTCATTAATAAAACTTCACTAGCGTCTGGAGGGACAACGGAGAAACGGATCGCTTATCTCTTTATCCCGATGGAATGAGAGCACAACGATCTACAGTTCTACGTTTCTTCCGTGTCATAAAACGGTGTGGTTATAGAGAAACAAACAATTTCCTGTTTCTCGTGCCCAGTCCTAAAATAATTCTCCATCGTCGTCGTCGTCGTCGTCGTCGTCTTCTTCTTCTTCTTCTTCTTCTTAGGAAGGTATAACTCGTGCTAGGAACGGTTTTGGAGGACGGGAATAGTACCAATCGCTTCGAAATTTACCGGCACGTTATCCTTACATGTCATATAGTCATACATATATCAAGTTCTATTTATTACTAATTTTAGGCAGTTATAAATACTCTAACCTGCTCTAAATTTATTTGGTGTTCCAGTTTAGTATGTTACTTTGGCTAATAGTGATGTTCTTTTTCTAAAAATGCTAAAGAAGAGATCTAAGCAACGAGCGGAATACCTCCAAAAGCAATACGAGGCCAATCCCAAAAAAAAGAAGGCCTCTGTACGCGACAACTGCAAGGCCGATCCTGAAAAGAAGAAGGCCTCTGTACGTGACAGCTACAAGGCCGATCCCGAAATGAAGAAGGCCTCTGTATGCGACAACTACAAGGCCGATATTGAATCTAAGCGATCTGCTAAAAGGTGGCGATACGAAGAGGCCTCGAGGAGAACCGTGCTGCTAAAAGGCGGCGATATGAAGAGAACCTCGAGGAGAACCGTGCTGCTAAAAGGCGGCGATATGAAGAACCTCGAGGAGAACCGTGCTGCTAAACCTAAAGGCGGCGATATGAAGAGGATCTCGAGGGAAATCGCGCTGCTAATAGGGAGAAATATCAGCTACCATTAAAGCATCTGAAAGGAGTCGGTATTGAAATGATCCCGCTGTCTGATTGGCTAAATGTGCTGCCGAGAGGACGCGGTACCGCAGAGGTCACAGAACTACCACTACCACCCAAAGGTATGTTATGGCATGTTGTATTAACATTAAAAAGCTGTGCATGCAGCATTTGTACAGCATAGTCGGGCGGCCCTACTACCGCGTTTGGTCGGGCTTGTCACCCTACTACCTGTGGGTAGTAGGGCCCGCCCGACTATGTACAGCACGGATCTGCACAAAACCATTCACTTCACATGTTAAGCATGCATGGTGACTCAACTGTGTGTACAGTAGTGTTTTAATCTGATAAAGCTTCCTTATCTGAAGACTTCTTTGTCTAGCCATGTACTGTGAATGTTGCAACTGTATGAATATAGTTACAGTTGCAAGGGCTGAGAACTAAATAGCTGCAACTATATCCTTTTCCCATATAGCTACTCCTTGTATGAACCCAAATCTCATGCACCAATGGAGTATAATGTTGGTCTTGAAAAAGCTATTCCTAGGCGTAGTGATCTGCCTGTGCAGCATTCTAGCAGCACACTCGCATTTATGTATAGTGAAATAAAAACAGACCTTCTGCCCACACTTATAAAGCTGCAGACCCTGTCCACAGATATGACCTCACCTGAGAACATATCCTTATCGATCGATCTACATGCTGCCATGTACTGCCATGTAGTCTACTTCCGTAGTTCCCACACTACCCATCTATACAACTTAACTGCATGTACAGTAGGCTACACCTCCATGTTTAGATGGGACCATTTTTACTGGATCAAATTTGACCAATAGAATTTTAGCACAACTGACACACATACACCCCTTCCCTCCCTGTCATTAATATGATGGAATTGGACTAATATAATTATAGCACAGTCTGCACACGTGTTAAGGCTTTGCAGGTATAAAAGCCACTCATCCACTAGCAAAAAGAGGTAAAAATTAATATTTACTCTATGTGGATGTGTAAAGGCTTTGCACTTTGCTTTAAAAAATAAAGATGTAAAAATTTAATCATACTCTCTGTTACGTATATGTAGATGGCTGACGACCTTTGCGGGTTTTTCACCAACGAGGGGTCGGAGGAGGACGAGTGCATTCATCCTCCAACTCCTCTCCCCTTCACCCCACCACCTCCAGAAGCCCCGCTTCTGCCACCACCACCAGCAGCACTGCCCACACCACTACCAGCAGCTACTCCCGCCGGCACCACCAGCGCTGCCCCCACCGGCGCTCCTGCCTGCACCATCAGCCCTGCCCCCACCACCAGTGCTGCCCCCACCACCAGTGCTGCCCCCACCACCAGCAGTACTATTAAAGTTATTTGTTCTTGCATTAAGAGATAAAGGGGATCGTCCATCCTCTTCCTACATTTGATTATTGACTATGATACTGTTATGACAGGGTGAAAAAAAACTTATGAAACAAGTAAATAAAAACATTCTCTAACGAGAGAGTTGTTGGTATATAGGATTGACCAATGGTGGTGTAAAAAGCATGGAAACAAGAGTGACAGAAATATTATTGGAAAATTGAAATAGGCCTATATTTAGCACACAATACAACACACATGCCTGAATAATGGGCTAAATATAGGCCTATTTCAATTTTCCAATAATATTTCTGTCACTCTTGTTTCCATGTTTTTTACACCACCATTGGTCAATCCTATATACCAACAACTCTCTCGTTAGAGAATGTTTTTATTTACTTGTCCTATATTGAACCTGCTGCCGCAGGTTCAGATCACAAGCGAATCACATGACAATAATTATTCAAAATGGCGCGTGAATAAGGTCTATTGGCACATATGGCAAATGATCGATGGACGTGATCGATGGACGTGATCTATGGACGTGATCGATCGATGGTGTGATCGATCGATGGACGTGATCGATGATTCAATCGATGGTTCACTAATTTTTTCAATCCATGAGCAGTAGCCGATTTATGGTGATCGATTGATGAAAGCACTCTACAATTGCATGATCGATTGATGAAAGCAGCCGATTTCGGACGATCGATTATTGACATGATTGGCGTTCCATAATGCCAATGCTTGCTGGCAGCAGGTCCAAACGGCCCCCAAACCCCTGGCACAGTGTTTGGTTAGTGCGAACATGTAATGTGCATTAAAAACATACACAATTTGTCCTCTTCTGCTATTGCTATTACTAACAATGAGTGCATGTAATGGTGTCAGTGAGACGGCCTGCTGGCTGCACCAATGCAAGTGTTGTATTTAGCTGGATTGGAAGGTGGAGTGGAAGGTCTTAGATGCGAGTGGAGTTCCAACTTTGAAGTGGAAGAGGGGTGAGTGGAACATGACAGCATTATCTGTAGGCCTCCATTGCTAGAACTGGACACGCCAATCTGGTTTGCTTGATGAAGAAGTGCATGCCAGCTGAATAGAGTGGAATGCAGGGGTATTTAAGTAAATTTGTTGAGCCTAAGGTGGATACCCCTGGAGGTGTTGAACACTCCGGATGGTCAGTCTCAGCATTGGGTTCCTGGTGCTGCTCTTCCCCAGTACAAAAATAGATACAGGAGTGTCCTCCAGTAATATGTCGCCTCATCTCCATAGAAACCGTCCCAAACACACTTTTAACACAACTCTTGATATTGAACCCTAGAAAAGAAATACCAAGACTTTATGCATCAGACGTAAATGCCTCTACCACTAACCAAACGTTTTGCATCAGGCCCAAAGCACACTCCACCCCCCTCCCATCATGCAAAATTTATGGCATCAGGCACAAAAGGCCCCAGCCACATACATGTACATGTAGTAGAACTTGGTACAAGTAGCTCTATACAAGTGATGTGCTGTAGCCAGCTAACATCAGATTAGGATAACCTCAGTTTACATAGCAACAATGCCCTATTGTTGTCACCTCTGAGCTGCACATAATGGAATTATTGATGGGACAGCGTCCAGCAAAATCAGGCTTGTAAGGTTATATTTTCATTACATTGCACGTTACATTGATCAATACATACTTGTTCCCACACCATTTCTGTACCGGTACATACTGATTGTGTGTGCATGTGTGTATGTATGTGTACACGTGTGCATGTGTGTGCATGTATGCGTATGTGTGTATGTGTGTTGAAAAGTGCAAAGCAATAGAAAACTTTCCAATGCCTTTGATACTTCAAAGGCAACCTAGCTTTGGAAGGTGGCAGTGAATATTATTGCTAAACTTATGACCAAACTGTTTCTCAGCTTTCTTCACAAGCACAGAACCATAGCTGTGTGTATGTATGTGTACACGTGTGCATGTGTGTGTGCGTATGCATATGTGGGTGCGTGTGCATGTGTGTGTTGAAAAGTGCAAAGCAATAGAAAACTTTTCAATGCTTAACCTTACCCGCTAATCGTCCTTATTTAAAACCGCCTTTTGTCCTTAAATAAGGACGACGTTTACACTATGTTTTTAAAATGACTGATCTGTATTTTGTTTTTTCATGCCGCATTTATCCTTGATTACATTAAAACACAATTTTTGTGTACCTACCTATTACCTAGCTGAGTAGTACAGTTGAAAGTGTAATAGGTTTGATGGCAGACTCATAAGTTTGACATCGAAAATCAAGCGGTTTAGATTCAGTTATCTATAAGTTAAAATCTAGTTGTCTCCTATTTGAGATGCATTAATTTTCAGAAACCTGAAGCAGTTTACATATATATAAATATTTGCAATAAACTTTAATAATATTGCAATTTATTTGCTTTTATTCTTGCTCTCCTCAATTAGACATCCGTGTTTAGCAACATTTTACAGAACAGTTTAACTTGATGAAACATACCTCTTCTTATGCCCACTTCCACATACCTGAATACTGTTCCTTTCTTTCCCATTGTTGTTTTGAGCCTACCTACTACACGCGAACCCGCCTTTATTGACTGCTTCGCCATTTAAAAGTCACCCTTGTTTGGCCAGATTTTTACTGATAAATACCTATTAATAACTAGATTCTGCATGCAGTTTAATTGTAATATAATTTAAACCACCAATCTTACCTGATTTTTATGGAACTTGAATTTCGTCCTTATTTAAGGACAATGGACTTAAATAAGGACGATTGGAGAATAAAGATTAATGTAAGCGGTGCGTTGGAAGCCTTGCAATGGTGGCAGTGAAATTATTGCTAACCTTATCACATCAGATTATGGCAGGACTGGGCCACTGGAAAGTTTACACAGAGTGACTGTTCCCCATAAGCACAGAAGCATAGCTACATGTACTTCACAAACACAGCACCATGGCTATACAGCACCATCAAGCACATACATGTAGGATGATATTAAAAGGTGGGGAGGGGGGGGTGAAAATTAATAGCCGTTTCGGGGGGGGGGGGGGGGGGGGGGAGAGGGCAGAGTGACCTGACCTACAGTGATATGTTAGGAGGGTGTGTAGCACTCCCTTTATATGGTAGGGTGGGAAGGGGGGGGGGGGGGCAATGCCCCTACTCCGACAAAAATAAGTATGTGGCAATGGCCCCCATGCTTCCTACAACTGTACGCCACTGACCTTAGCACCACTTCATAGCCACTGCGCCATGACTATTTCACAAGCACAGCACCATAGCACTATGTCACAGGCACAGCACCGTATTAGAGGCACTGCACAACAGCACTACACTACACAATAAGCACCAAATCACTAATTC
>OY811976.1:555527-641988 GCA_963681505.1 Eunapius fragilis | reverse complement strand
CACCAATTTTATTTTTACAAGTAAATAAAAACATTCTCTAACGAGAGAGTTGTTGGTATATAGGATTGACCAATGGTGGTGTAAAAAGCATGGAAACAAGAGTGACAGAAATATTATTGGAAAATTGAAATAGGCCTATATTTAGCCCATTATTCAGGCATGTGTGTTGTATTGTGTGCTAAATATAGGCCTATTTCAATTTTCCAATAATATTTCTGTCACTCTTGTTTCCATGCTTTTTACACCACCATTGGTCAATCCTATATACCAACAACTCTCTCGTTAGAGAATGTTTTTATTTACTTGTTTCATAAGTTTTTTTTCACCCTGTCATAACAGTATCATAGTCAATAATCAAATGTAGGAAGAGGATGGACGATCCCCTTTATCTCTTAATGCAAGAACAAATAACTTTTATAGTACTGCTGGTGGTGGGGGCAGCACTGGTGGTGGGGGCAGGGCTGATGGTGCAGGCAGGAGCGCCGGTGGGGGCAGCGCTGGTGGTGCCGGCGGGAGTAGCTGCTGGTAGTGGTGTGGGCAGTGCTGCTGGTGGTGGTGGCAGAAGCGGGGCTTCTGGAGGTGGTGGGGTGAAGGGGAGAGGAGTTGGAGGATGAATGCACTCTTCCTCCTCCGACCCCTCGTTGGTGAAAAACCCGCAAAGGTCGTCAGCCATCTACATATACGTAACAGAGAGTATGATTAAATTTTTACTTCTTTATTTTTTAAAGCAAAGTGCAAAGCCTTTACACATCCACATAGAGTAAATATTAATTTTTACCTCTTTTTGCTAGTGGATGAGTGGCTTTTATACCTGCAAAGCCTTAACACGTGTGCAGACTGTGCTATAATTATATTAGTCCAATTCCATCATATTAATGACAGGGAGGGAAGGGGTGTATGTGTGTCAGTTGTGCTAAAATTCTATTGGTCAAATTTGATCCAGTAAAAATGGTCCCATCTAAACATGGAGGTGTAGCCTACTGTACATGCAGTTAAGTTGTATAGATGGGTAGTGTGGGAACTACGGAAGTAGACTACATGGCAGTACATGGCAGCATGTAGATCGATCGATAAGGATATGTTCTCAGGTGAGGTCATATCTGTGGACAGGGTCTGCAGCTTTATAAGTGTGGGCAGAAGGTCTGTTTTTATTTCACTATACATAAATGCGAGTGTGCTGCTAGAAGTACCTGATGGTGGCTTATCTTACTTACTGCTGCACAGGCAAATCACTACGCCTAGGAATAGCTTTTTCAAGACCAACATTATACTCCATTAGTGCATGAGATTTGGGTTCATACAAGGAGTAGCTATATGGGAAAAGGATATAGTTGCAGCTATTTAGTTCTCAGCCCTTGCAACTGTAACTATATTCATACAGTTGCAACATTCACAGTACATGGCTAGACAAAGAAGTCTTCAGATAAGGAAGCTTTATCAGATTAAAACACTACTGTACACACAGTTGAGTCACCATGCATGCTTAACATGTGAAGTGAATGGTTTTGTGCAGATCCGTGCTGTACATAGTCGGGCGGGCCCTATTACCCACAGGTAGTAGGGTGACAAGCCCGACCAAACGCGGTAGTAGGGCCGCCCGACTATGCTGTACAAATGCTGCATGCACAGCTTTTTAATGTTAATACAACATGCCATAACATACCTTTGGGTGGTAGTGGTAGTTCTGTGACCTCTGCGGTACCGCGTCCTCTCGGCAGCACATTTAGCCAATCAGACAGCGGGATCATTTCAATACCGACTCCTTTCAGATGCTTTAATGGTAGCTGATATTTCTCCCTATTAGCAGCGCGATTTCCCTCGAGATCCTCTTCATATCGCCGCCTTTAGGTTTAGCAGCACGGTTCTCCTCGAGGTTCTTCATATCGCCGCCTTTTAGCAGCACGGTTCTCCTCGAGGTTCTCTTCATATCGCCGCCTTTTAGCAGCACGGTTCTCCTCGAGGCCTCTTCGTATCGCCACCTTTTAGCAGATCGCTTAGATTCAATATCGGCCTTGTAGTTGTCGCATACAGAGGCCTTCTTCATTTCGGGATCGGCCTTGTAGCTGTCGCGTACAGTGGCCTTCTTCTTTTCAGGATCGGCCTTGCAGTTGTCGCGTACAGAGGCCTTCTTTTTTTTGGGATTGGCCTCGTATTGCTTTTGGAGGTATTCCGCTCGTTGCTTAGATCTCTTCTTTAGCATTTTTAGAAAAAGAACATCACTATTAGCCAAAGTAACATATTAAACTGGAACACCAAATAAATTTAGTGCAGGTTAGAGTATTTATAACTGCCTAAAATTAGTAATAAATAGAACTTGATATATGTATGACTATATGACATGTAAGGATAACGTGCCGGTAAATTTCGAAGCGATTGGTACTATTCCCGTCCTCCAAAACCGTTCCTAGCACGAGTTATACCTTCCTAAGAAGAAGAAGAAGAAGAAGAAGAAGAAGAAGAAGAAGAAGAAGAAGAAGAAGAAGAAGAAGACGACGACGACGACGACGACGACGATGGAGAATTATTTTAGGACTGGGCACGAGAAACAGGAAATTGTTTGTTTCTCTATAACCACACCGTTTTATGACACGGAACAAACGTAGAACTGTAGATCGTTGTGCTCTCATTCCATCGGGATAAAGAGATAAGCGATCCGTTTCTCCGTTGTCCCTCCAGACGCTAGTGAAGTTTTATTAATGACATTCATCAACCCTCAATCAATCCTATATTGAACCTGCTGCCGCAGGTTCAGATTAAATTTTTATATCTTGTTTCACACATTTTTATGCATGAGAATAAACGAAGGATGAAGTATATATGGGACGGTGTCCAGCAGAATCACCCTTCTGGCTAGTTTTTCAAGTTTTCAAATTTTTGGATTTTCCTTGAACACCCATGAGCTTCTGTCAAATGGTCCTTACGCATCCTAAATCGGACTATCCATCACAAAGTTATTAGGCACTGAATTTATAATTAGCCATACATTTCAATGCGAGCGTTACTTTTCTTTTGCTTGTTCTGGAAATTTTGAAAAAGTACCATAAGGGTGATTTAGCTGGACACTGTCCCATATGCATATTGAGGCATGTATTAATTGGGCAACCTTAGAATCATAGACCGTTTGATCTGCTCACATGCATTGGGCCTTCATGCTATCCTTCTTACTCTCAGGATCGGCTTTGTAGTGCTTCCTGTCGCAAGTCTTCTTTATTTCATGCGCTTCTTGAAAACTGTCACGCTCCTCAATATCTTGCGACTCAGGCAGTCATCATTTAACTTTGCGATCTTCTTTGAGCGATTCATTTCTCTTCGCGAGCGACGTGACGGCATTTTGAAGAAAACAAACCAGACACGTCAAGCTTTTGGTATACAACCGCGACAACAATTGAATAGTAACTGTAGCGCACTATTATATGAAATATAGAACGTGTTCAACCACACATTCCCGCCCACTTTTATGTCTTCCTAAGGCCGATAAAATCTGTTGTGGGCTATACTAACAAAACTAAGTTTGCTAGAGATTGAAATTTGTGTCAAGCATAACTCTCGTTACTAACATAATAAAACCAATCCAACTCGACAATAAGTTTCTAACTTGTTAGTTCTAGTGCTTCCGCATAATGGCTAACATTATTGCGAATGCATATCAGGCTGGGGACAAGACTAGTCCATGGTACAGCCAGCGAATATCCAATAGATGTCCTGGACTGGAACCAGCTAACATAACTATAGCGTATTAAATTAATTATAGCTAGCTAAGTAACCCATACTAGCTATATATATAGGTAGCTAGCTAACTAGGCTAACGTAACCAGTTAATTAATTATGTTGCATGTCGCCATATATCCGTATCCATGAAGCTACTTTAAAAACACTCAACAAGATGGCGCTAATTAGATCTTAGTCCTTGTGACCCAAAACAATTTCAAATTCAAATGGCCGAAGTAAAAATTTATAAATATCTTTAAAAAGAATATAACTGCATGATCTCTTATTCTGGGGGCCCACAAAATCTGAATCTAAACTGGTGTAAGAATTATGAGCTGCAGAATACCTTAATTAGGTGTGAAAAAGGTGATTTTCCATACATCTCTATGGAAAGTACTGTTTTCACAAAAACTACAACAATTTTCAATGCAAAGTGGTTGTTTTTTTGTTCAGCTAAATCAAGATCGTATGTATTTGAAGCAATATTGATAGCCACAAAAGTTTTAACCTATTACGTTATTAAGTAACAATCAAGTTTATAAACAGCCGTTCATTTTCTAAGGGAGTTATCCGGAAGTATACGCGAATGTACAAACCGCAACAATTGTCAATTCCCTTTGACCGCGCATTTCTGGATATGGGTACTGGGGAATTGGGAGGGCCCTCCTCACCCGAGTCATCCAGGGCGACAGCAAACAGATTTGCAGCTTCTTCTTCCGTTACCTACAAGGGTAATAATATATACAAGTAAAGAAAAACATTCTCTAGCGAGAAAGTTGCTGGGATATAGGAATTGGAAGCAAAGGTGGTGTAAAAAGGAAGGGAACAAGGTTTTGGGAAAAGATAAATGATATTAATATATTTAGCACTTCATTGGGTTCTGTTACATTTACACGTGCTAAGTATAGGATTTTAGTATCATTTACCTTTTCCCAAAACCTTGTTCCCTTCCTTCCTGATTCAAATAGCGAGGGGGGGTTGCTATCCGCTTTTGGTCGATTCAACAAGTGGAGGGTGGGGGGGGGGGGGGGTGAGGGGGGAAGGGGGGGGGGGTGCTGTCCGCTTTCAGCCAATTCAGCCAGTGGGGGGTGCGCATGTATGTAAACTTTTATTACAGAGGGGGGGGCGTCATTTAGTCCCGAAGGGGGGAGGGGGACCATGGGTACAGGGTGTCTGAGTTGAGGCTGGTACTGGTGGCCAAGATCAGATGGTAGTGCCTGAGATGAGGCTGGTACTGGTGGCCAAGATAAGATGGTAGTTACTAAATAAAATGCCGACATAAGTAAGATCCAACAGTTGCTCTAAACTATGAAAGAACAACAGCTGTTCATTGCCCTACATAACGCGCCCCAATCCCACATTAGGACCTACCATAGATATTAGTTCTACTCTAATATCTATGATGAAAGCACCTTTTGCCCTCTATCCTAACCAACCGTTTGAACCAATGTGACAACTACAAAAATCATAAAAAGCAAACCAATCACAAACAATACAAATTTCTACAATACAAATCGTGAGTCCAGTCATGCTGAAAAATTGTTTTCACTTGAATTGTTTCCTTTCTCTCAATACAATGACAAGTGCTTGCTTCAACAAACTGACAGCCTTCTCCACATTCATGGACCATGGAGACAGCCTTGTGAACATTGCTTTGTATGAAGAAGATGGTCCTCGATAGCTTGTAAAGAGGACAGTCGAACTGATTAAGCAGTGGTTCTCCATTTGGATCTTCAAATCCTATTACAATACATAGTGTAGCACGATTTGGTCGTGTCACTCAGTGTACTTATGAGTTCACCATATTGAAACTGCAAAAATGAGCGTGAATACAGCACAATCCATCACAACATACATCTCAGCACACCCATCCTCACCATAACAACATCCTCCCACTAACACACATCTCAGCACATCCTCCCACTAACACACATCTCAGCCACCCTCACCCTAACATCTCAGCACACCCTCCCTAACACATCTCAGCACACCCACACACTAATACATCTGAGCACACCCTCACATCTCAGCACACCCTCACCCTAACACATCTCAGCACACCCTCCCTAACACATCTCAGCACACCCTCACACCAACACATCTCAGCACACCCTCACTAACACATCTCAGAACACCCTCACTAACACATCTCAGCACACCCTCACATTAACACATCTCAGCGCACCCTCCCTAACACATCTCAGCACACCTCACACTAACACATCTCAGCACACCCTCACTAACACATCTCAGAACATCCTCACTAACACATCTCAGCACACCCTCACACTAACACATCTCAGCGCACCCTCACATCTCAGCACACCCTCACCCTAACACATCTCAGCACACCCTCACTAACACATCTCAGAACACCCTCACTAACACGTCTCAGCACACCCTCACCCTAACACATCTCAGCACACCTTCACTAACACATCTCAGAACACCCTCACTAACACATTTCAGCACACCCTCACTAACACATCTCAGCACACCCTCACACTAACATCTCAGCACACCCTCACTAACACCTCAGCACACTCTCACCCTAACAAACACATCTCAGCACACCCTCACATTAACATCTCAGCACACCCTCATGTGCACTAACACACATCTCAGCCCTCTCTAACACATCTCAGCACACCCTCACCCTAACACATCCCAGCAAATCCTCACCCATCAGCACACCCTCACCCTAATATATCTCAGCCCACCCTCACACTAACCCACATCTACGCACACCCTCACACTGACACATCTCAGCACACCCTTACACATCAGCACACCTCACACTAACATACATCGCAGCACAGGTCCATCGTAACATAAATCTCAGCAAACACTCATGTACCTGTGAGACTGGTGTGCACAGCTGAATGTAATTTAGTGAATTAACCAGCTGTGCTGTTATGGACAGTGAAGATAGTCCCTGATAGAGTAGCTAGATGTCTGAAAAAATGTGAATAATTAACGGAATGTATTTCAAACAGTCAAACAACCTTTTGAGCTGTTCCTGCAATATTTATATCTCCTTATTAGCATTAAGGGTACTAGGCGACACAGAATTCAACATCTGGATGCTCACAGATTTTTTCAGACCACTCCTGCACCTATAAAAATAAATAAACCATAAGCAGTTTTAAATTTATGAGTATACTTGCTTTTCTGTGCCGTTGAAGACACCTCCCTGGCAGATGTAGCGAATACTTTGAATCCTGGCAAAATAGTTTGATATGTCCCTGCTCGGAGCACACTTGTTGCCAAAAATATTCCGCAACCTCACAGAAGAGTTAAACAATTCACACCTGATGCAGAGCAAATGACTGGTTCAGAACATTACATCAGCACGTACAAATACCTTTCTGCATTAAAAGTCGAACATGGTCCACACATATGGATACACTCCACCAGGTGGAGAAGCAAATGAATCTTTAGTTTATCCTGCATCTCTGGCATGTTCTTCATAACTGAGTCTACTAACTCAGTGCATATGAGCTGACATTCTTCTGCTTTTGTGGGTTTGAAGAAAGCACAATAAGTTATGTAGAAACCTAACAAATGAAATGATTGTAAAAAGTAGTCATATATATTTATAACATATACCTTTATCTTCAAATTCTTGTACAGTGGATGGAGCATAAAAACAGCCATCTGACACCAAGCTTTGTAGTCCCTGCTTACAAATGACTGATGGTGCCAACACATGTTACCATGCATCTTGACTCCAAACCCCCAAGCATGGAATGCATTGATCCTAGCAAGGATTTCAGGGTGAAATATCAACAGCTTAGGCATCACACTCTTCAGAAAATACTTGCAAGGTACGAGTAATATTGTATGGAGTACCTCCACAGGTGTACATCTTTATTGATAGAAGCATCTAAATGTATTGAATCACATGACTTACTCGTATAGATCAGCAGGTATCTCAAGAAAGGGTTCAGCACTTCTTTCACTTCATACAATTTGCGTATTTCCACCTTTCTGTTCTTTCCAATCTGACGAGTTGAAGCTGTTCAAAACATCTTTCTCTAGTCCTTCTCTCCAACACAAGGGAAGGTAATGAGGAATCTGCCTAAAAACAATACGCAAGTCAAAGAAGCACACACAAAATAATTTGCATACCGTAGAGAACCGACAGTACTTCTTGGCCGATCCTCCCAGATGACTGAGAAGTTGTGATGCTAGAGGGTTATCACAAATTACACAAATTGCCTCCACTGACACGGAAATAGTATCCTGCATATGTCACAATAACAATCTACATTATTTCGTACCTCTCCATTGCGTGTCCATTCGTAAGTGCGCATGAATTGGAATTTAGAGCCAAATTGTATCCCGATAATCCTGAACCAAAATGTAGGCATACGACTTCATACCTTGGCGGTCCAGTCAATTGGAATAGCCACAGAGTTTTAAAACCTTTCACTTCGACTTTCATTAGACAACAAGCATAGGGCATCCGTCAAATAAAAATTAAATAGCGAGCAATTCAATAATTTCTTAATGTTCTGGCTTGTGACTTTTAATAAAGGGAACGAGAACCTATGTGCTTTTAAATGACTTTGTATTTAGTATGTAGCCTATGATGCAGCAGTTATTTGCAAGATCTGTGGCAGACCCTAGAAGGGTCACTTTTAAACAGTTCAGGAAATGGACGTATGACGCGTTAAAAAAAACTCACTACCGGAGATGGGTCATCTTTAAACCTCGTCAAGAGCCCGTCACTCTTACTCCTCATGACGGGAGCGCGCGCTGTTATTTAGTTTTATTGAGTGTATCAAGCTGTTACTGTACTGGATTAATACTGTTACGATACCGAATTCAGAGCTAGATCGATGGCGTTAACCGATCGTTACAGCTTGATGCTACAATTCGTAACGATAACTCAATTTCAGGGTCGTTTAAACCCGAAATCATAACAGGCACTGTTACGAGGACGAAGTTTACCCTTGTTACGGGATGTTAACACATTACAGTTCGATTCAGGACTGAAACTTTTTGGTTGTGTACCAATAATATATGGGTTGTGATTTGAAAAGTCGACGTCACGTCACGCGCGCAGCCATGACGCAGCGCTAGCGCAGCAATATTGAAACGCAGTTGAGTACAAGAAATTATGCGTATTCGGTATACACATGTGTTTGCGGCCCAATGTTTTGTGTTTTGGGTGTAGATCCGTTTTGAAATGATTATGTCATGCCCTTAACAACGATCTTGACAACCGAAGACCTTTGGAACGTGAGATCACTCAAAAACACCGATGGACTAATCGCCATTGTAACACGGTACAAGGAAAGGAACACCTTTTTTTCTATTTGTGTCGCAAACCACGAGGCGTAGTCAACTTGCTACAGCAAGCACGGACCCTGAAAGCGGGTTAGTCTTTGCGTACCTCTTAGATACAGAAGCCATTCTCCACGCCTGCGACCATAGGAAATCAGAAATAAAGGTTGGTTCGTAAAGGGAACTAAAGGTACTAATAGATATTTGCAATGACAGCGAACAAATGTACTAAAAGTTAGCAAGAAATACCGTATCGTTTATATGTTTGGTTATTACATAGATATTAGTGTTGCTGGACATCACGAGCATACAAGGAAAAAAGCACGCAAATAAAAACGTAACTGCATGACCCAGTCCAGTAAAGTAGACGTTACAGCGATCCTCTTCATTCCTGGAATCCAGCTTCTTGACTATGACATCGATGGCCAACCCCATGACGAAACGTTAAAGACGCCTAAAAGACCAGTGAAGGCCTCGGAGGGCTTTGGAAAACATGAGGGCGGTCCTGATGTCTAAATAATCTATGGTCCAGATGTTAGGCCATTTATACAACAGAAAAATGGATCACCCGCTTTTTTTTTTTTTTTACGACAAAAGCAGAGCATAGTTACGTAGCAAATGGTACTACCGTATGTAGAATTGATGTAGCTATCTGAAACAAGTACTGGATATGAGATAAAAGTTTTGCCTGGGTAGTTTCATCGGTTAGTTCATGGCGATGTCAAAACGTAAAATGTGGAGTTTCTCTAAAACACCCTCCAACCTAAACGCCTCCAACACACCTCATCGTACGTAAAACTTTGTGCTGCATCTGGCCATGCTACTTATTTATAAATAAAGGGAAGTTTAGGGGAGTTGTATCGGTTAGTTGTTAAAAAAGCTGTAAGCCCGCCAAATTCTGTATCTCGGGTTCTAAAAGGGCTATAAACATGGCGACAAGTTTGCCCGAATGTACGCATTTTGTGCTATCGTTTTCTTCAGTCAGATTTTACTAAGCTCTCAACTTACTTTCTCCTCAAGAGGGGCGAGGCGTCAATGCATCTAATTAGCAGCATCGCGGAGTCCGCGCTTTGCAATGTACAGGGCTCTATGGCTCACGTGCTCCGTTTCCAATCCTTCTACTCTAATATCTATGGACCTACTAATAACCATAGATATTAGAGTAATATCTATGGTATTATCAAACTGTCTACCCAGACAGCCGTGCGTAAGTGTATCTGTGTGCGCGCGTGGGGGGGGGGGGGGGGGGGGGGGGGAAGGGGGGGAGGGGGGTAGTTCTTATCGGGGAGTGAGTATGTGCCTCGGTATTTGGTTTATGAAGCATCATGTTTTCACACCATGAACGTTAGCCATAGTTATCGTGCACGACTAGTTGGGCCCAAAAAGGTTGCGTGCTTCAAACACACCTTTGTCGACCCCGACATACACAAGCAGCAAGATTAGAGACATATATCCTTTGTAAGATATTGTGCATATGTGTGATGGTTATGTATTGAAATCAATAATTGAAGTGAAGGTAAGGGCTTTAATCACCGACCCGATTATTCGAGCTGGGCCTAATATGTAGGCCAACATCGTTTTACTTTATTGTTTGGTGTTGATTGATTTTATCCATATTCACCGTTGAGACTAATGTACATGAAAACCATTACCTCACCCCATAAATGGAGACCAAGAATTTGTGTATTTGGGTATGAGTTAAATTCATGACTATTTTCTTGCCTGCTGATTTATATCTGCTCCATCTCTTCAGTATTAACATGGAGTGCTGGGCTCTGAATGGAATCATGTTTGTTGTATACTGGACTTCAGTCATTGGTGGTGAGTTCACATTTGCATAATGTAAAATCCTTACATAGAAAATGAGCTAGCACCTAAGATGTAGCTACCACCTAAGATGTAGCTACCACCTAAGATGGAGCTACCACCTAGGATGTAGCTACCACCTAAGATGTAGCTACCACCTAAGATGGAGCTACCACCTAAGATGGAGCTACCACCTAAGATGTAGCTACCACCTAAGATGGAGCTACCACCTAAGATGTAGCTACCACCTAAGATGTAGCTACCACCTAAGATGTAGCTACCACCTAAGATGGAGCCACCACCTAAGATGGAGCTATCACCTAAGATGTAGCTACCACCTAAGATGTAGCTACCACCTAAGATGGAGCCACCACCTAAGATGGAGCTACCACCTAAGATGCAGCTACCACCTAAGATGGAGCTACCACCTAAGATGTAGCTACCACCTAAGATGTAGCTACCACCTAAGATGGAGCTACCACCTAAGATGTAGCTACCACCTAAGATGGAGCTACCACCTAAGATGGAGCTACCACCTAAGATGGAGCTACCACCTAAGATGGAGCTACCACCTAAGATGGAGCTACCACCTAAGATGTAGCTACCACCTAAGATGTAGCTACCACCTAAGATATAGCTACCACCTAAGATGGAGCTACCACCTAAAATGGAGCTACCACCTAAGATGTAGCTACCACCTAAGATGTAGCTACCACCTAAGATGGAGCTACCACCTAACATGGAGCTACCACCTAAGATGGAGCTACCACCTAAGATGGAGCTACCACCTAAGATGGAGCTACCACTTAAGATGTAGCTACCACCTAAGATGGAGCTACCACCTAAGATGGAGCTACCACCTAAGATGAAGCTATATGCTGTACAAGGGGGTAGTAAGGCAGAGCATCCTGTGAGACCACATCCCCAGGGGGGAGGAGGGGGGGTCAGGGGGTCAGAGCACCCTGTGAGACCACGTGCCCAAATGGCTATAGGTAGCTAAGGAGGCAAGAACCAACCACCATACCCTAGGCTAGCTGGTAGGGGTGAGTGGTGTGTGCACTGTATGTGTAGCCTTAGGTAGTGCCCAGACCACCGTGCTATAGGTTGCCTGATCAAACCATTGTGTGATGCAATACAAACTACAGTCCTTCTGACAGGCATACACGTTTCTACACGCTTGTCAGAACCTTTGTGGGAGAAGTGCAGAAGGTCTTATTGTATCACTCAGTTGTATCAAGTGGTCAATCAACCATAAGAACATGATAATGAATACCCCATATTCTGTGATACACACATGATCCTCTGTCAGAAACTCTGTCAAAGGAATGCATACACCTGTCACTGTCGGAACGTCTGTCGAAGTACCATTAACGCCTGCCAAAAGGCCTTTAGGGAAATATTGTTTCGGTAGCAATTGAGTCCTGGCCTTAAACAACCGACCTAGTACCTGCCTATCATTTGTTTAGCTAATACAAAACGTTTGTACACTATAATGTAGGTTTACAGCTAGAGGATGTTCAAACCAGTTATCACTAACATGTGTTCATCTCAATGGATGTCTCTAACCCCCATAACGATCACATTATGGGCTGTCAGGTCAAGGGAGAAAACTCTGACACACTATTGTACATAAAATGATTATGAGACGAAAAGGAGTATGCTATAAATAAGGTTCTCCAGAAAAAGTGTACGCTTGACTGGGAAACTAAGCAAATTGGAGGAGTTGGGTACTTCAGAGATACTGTAGATAGGGATTGGAAACTTATAAATCGCAGTCAAACCTAGATATCACTCAAATGCATTATGCTTTCTTTATGGAGCTGACTAGCCATGATCAAAGCCTGTCACAGCAGAGACAGGAGTGGCACAAACGTTCACAAGATGCCATGAAGCAAATACAATTAGACTTACATAGCTGCTCTTTCATTCTTAATGGACGCACATTGAGGTGAAACTTTCGCTGACCTTATTGAACTGTCCTGTGATGGATCAATATGAGCTTCGACTACAACAGGCAGTTTCTATCGTAGCTGGTCTCTTAAAAGTTCTTTCTGGCTCCACAGTCTCGCAACTATGAGGTATCTGTATTAAAGTACAAGTAATGGTCACTTTTTTTGGACTAAAGGTGTCTTGGTGTCCTAATAATAGATATGATGTATTACTTTTGATAATCACCCAAACAAGGTATGCATGATTGTAGTACAGTACCATAGATAGTATGCATGAAACATTTGTGCGGCTTCCAAGTGTTGAGATAAGGCAGCACAACCATGAATAGAATAGATGAATAGACACATGTAAAGTGTTTGTTAGTGGTGGTATGGGCATAATTGCTAGTTCCTAACTGGAACCTGAAGAGCCATCATGAGGAGAAGAAGGTTCTCAGTTTTAAATCCATTCTGGCTCTATTAACCTTGTGGCTTCCAATAAATGCAGGCCTTACAGCCACTGCAGCCAATAGCTTCCAGTACCTGTGCTTGAGTTGTGCAATCGATGAATGAAATACCTGGGTCAACATCATCTTCATCGTCTTCGGCGGCAGATTGAGCATTGATTCATTAAGATCAACTCTAGCTGCTGTGCTTATTGGCACAGCAACCTTCTTCAGTCTACCATGTCTGCAATAGATGCCTCTACAGCACTTGGTACACTGTGTTCCTGCATCACAACCATAGTCACTTATTTTTAAGGAGTCTAGGCAGTTGCATCACACTTGTGACTTTCTATGTTTTCGTAACACGCCAGCCGTGGCATCCCGGACAAGTAAGTATAGGCCTATTTGAATACCGACTAGTCAATTAACTAAAGAAGCTGAATTTAGATGTGGTACTCCATAGTTAGGCAAAAATAAGTGACCAGGGTATGCCAAATTTGAATAAAAGGGTCTGCGAAAAGTGAACTTTCCATTACCGTTAAGAAAATGCGAACCGTGTTACATAGTATATCGCACGATTGGTTGTAGCTATGAGTGTAGGGATTGCTCCAAACATATAAGCGAGAGTTGGGCTTTCTTTTGATATATTTTACACCTCACATAGTAATAGTGAGACTAATCTTCTATTTAACAAGAGATGTGGTGTTAAATATACTATTGATGTGTCATGGATGAACATAATGCTCTGTTCACATTTAACACATTTTGTCACATAAAAATACAGTTGTGGTTGTAAATCCCTTTAATTGAATTACTTCCTTTAATGAATTATAAGCATAACTAGCATTTACATTTTACTGCTGTGGAGTATGTTAAGAATGGCATGGTGGGTGCACTTGCAAGAAAGAGGAAGTACATTGATTGGTATTGATTATGTTGAGCTAGAGTGTTCAGTTAAATTTGCAAACATCAATGTTAAGAAGATTGGGAAATAACATTTAAAGAAATTATATAATGTAATATGAAACAACAATTAGTTATAAACCACTATAACAAAATCCCCACAGTCACTAGATGAGTGTTCCTAAGATAGAGGCTGCATTAACCCTTTGAACAGCCACTGAAAAGCGCTGGAGCAGGAAACTGGCTTCAGGTGTCACCAGTTGTGGAGCCCTGATAGCCTGTGACCTAGCTAAGACACCCTTACAAGAACACAAATTTAGCTAAGCATCCACACACGTAGATTTTGGGCCTGTGGATATTGATAATTCCCAGTATAATTGCTTTTCAATGGCTTCTCAAATCAGAGACCAGGAGCAGCAAAAAGGTGCAGTGTTCACTAATGCCAGCTCCTGGATTGACCTTTGCTATTGTATAGCCTTTTCATACAAATGAGATACCAATAAACTTTATCAAAACCATATACAACACTTTTTAATCAGACTTAAGATCTCAAAAAAGTTATCTAAGATGCCCACTCCTTTCCCTTATAGGAGGGATACCCCCTAAGAACCAGACAGTCACGTCGGGAGAGACTGCAACATTCTTATGCAGTGCTACCAATGTGTATGACATCATATTTGAGGTGTCATTGGGGGATGCTACAATTGATCCCTCCACATGGACGTCTCGAGGAATCAGTCAGTCCTCACTAATACCATCAGGAAACAACACTACCACTGTGTACCTCACAGTACAGGGAGATGTTGATAACAATGGAACTGAAGTACATTGCAGTGTTCTGTATGTGGGTTCTTATGTATTAGTGCCTATCCCACCACCAGCAAAGCTAACAGTTCAAGGTTAGTGCTGATGGTAGCCATAAAACAATGATGATCTGCTAATTATTGTTAAATCACTTACATCATTCTACATCATTATTAATAAATGGAACAGTGTCCAGCAAAATATAATAAAACATGGTTTTATGATATTGTAATGGAACCATATTGTCTGTTGACTAAGTGTATTCATGTCCGTACCCTAACTCTTAGCTTTCCTTAGAAGTATTTAACCATTAGTGTAATGTGTATATGAGAGATTTTGGTTGACTCACATACCTGTGCTGGCCGCGGGCGATTACATTGGCGTAGTCGGCAATGGCGGAGAAAGAAGCGGAGAAGGGGAGATCGAGCGGACAAGTGAGTACAAAATCTAACGGCAGACCAGTGGTTCTGCCCGAACTTTATACAGGTGTAGGTGACTACTCGCAGTGGATCGACCATTTTGAAAATGTGGCGGCTGTGAATGACTGGAACGACGAAGCGAAGCTTTTGTGGCTGAAAGCACGGCTTGCTGGTCGGGCGCATACGGCATTTAAGCGTTTTACAGTCACGACCTACTCAGGTGCGGTGAAGGCTCTCAGGGGACGTTTTGAACCTGAGAGTAAACGAGAGCTACACAATGTGGAGTTTCAAACCCGCCGGAAAGACAAGAAAGAGAGCTGGGCAGACTTCGCTGAGGATCTAAGAACTCTAGCGGACAAAGCCTATCCTGATCTTCCAGAGGAAGCACGTGATCGGTTATCGTTAAACCGTTATTTGGACCAAATTGAGGACACACAGCTCAGTTTTGGTGTGAAACAGAGTCGCCCAGCAAACTTGGATGAGGCAGTTGCTACTACACTGCAGTTAGAATCATATCAGCATCCTACTTCCTTGAAGGTGACTCAAGTAGCTTCCGACGAACGCTCCAGCACACAACCTGGTGCGATGGTGGGTGGTGTTGGGGGAGGTAACGAACTGCCTTCAGTCAGCAGTATGTTACAGACTATACTTACACGCCTTGATAAGTTGGAGAAAACAAACAGTGCATCAGATCATCGTCAGGGTACTGAAGGTGCTGACGTCCGGACCACAAAAGCACAAGTGAAGAGAGGAGACAGGAGTGATCAACCGGTCATCTGCTACAAGTGTGGGAAGCAAGGACATTACGCCCGCGGTTGTGCAGAGAGCAGAACCAAAAATCAGGCTCCGGGAAAAGGTTAGCCCTCATTGCCAAGAGCCAAGCAATTGAGGGCCAATCACAAACGATGGCTCATGATCAAACATTGAAACAACCCTTTTCCCTTTACTTCGTAACCCCTACACCAGCATACCATGTGGAAGGTTTTGTCAATAATGTACCAGTATCAATGGTGGTAGACACAGGTGCAGCAGTAACTCTTCTACGAAAGGATTTGTGGCTGAAAACGAACACCAACTTGATGTCTTGGAAGGGCCCGGATTTGGTAGGAGCCAATGGAACTTCCATCACTGTGTGTGGCACAGTATCTGTAGTGTTCAAAATTGGTAGCTGCAGTTTTTCAATGGAAGCAGTTGTCTCAGATGGCCTGACTGCAGAGGTGATACTGGGATTGGATTTTCTGGAGGAGCACAAATGCACTATTGCTGCTGGCCACAAGCTGTTCACACTAGGAGATGGTAAAGTCTCAGTGCCACTGGACAGTCACAACAAGAAACAAAAGCAGATCACCACTATGGTGATACATCTGTCACAGACTGTGAGTATTCCAGCCTTGAGTGAAATGGAGGTCATGGCATACTGTCAGACAAGCATATCAGGAGGGAGCTGGCTGGTGGAGAATTCCTTAGGCAATAAAAGCTCCATCTTTGCAGCAAGAGCTCTGACTACCCCACAGAATGGATGCATACCTGTTCGGTTGGTCAACCTGAGTCTAAGTCCTTCTATAGCCTATAAAGGATCTACGATAGGCACACTAGAGGAGATGGATGATGTGGTGATTTGTACTGCAGACGTAAGCCAACACAATGCAGTAGGAAGTCACAATGTGGCTGACAATAAGAAAGGTGCTCTCTGGGATGCAGTATCAGGGAACATGGAATTGGATAGGATAGAACAGGAGCAGCTCTACCAGCTTCTAATGGCATACCACGACATTTTTTCCATCAGCCAGGAGGAGCTTGGACATACTTGTCGAGTGCAACATCAAATTCACACTGGTAATTCTACGCCAATGTAATCGCCCGCGGCCAGCACAGGTATGTGAGTCAACCAAAATCTCTCATATACACATTACACTAATGGTTAAATACTTCTAAGGAAAGCTAAGAGTTAGGGTACGGACATGAATACACTTAATTCGTCAACATGCACGTAGGATCCCATCAGGACTGAGAGAAGAGGCTAGGAAACTGGTTCAGGAGATGCTGAAGAGGGATATTATTCAGCCATCTAGCAGCCCCTGGTCCTCTCCCATTGTACTTGTGCGTAAGAAGGATGGTTCATTGAGGTTCTGCGTGGATTACAGAAAAGTGAATGCAGTGACAAAGAAAGATGCTTATCCCCTTCCGAGAGTAGATGAGACCTTGGATACACTTTCGGGTTCTCAATGGTTCTCCACTCTTGATCTGCTTAGTGGGTATTGGCAAGTTGAGATGTCACCGACAGATAGAGAAAAGCTACCCCAGAGGGACTGTACGAATTTAAAGTAATGCCATTTGGTCTTTGCAATGCTCCTTCTACCTTCCAATGACTAATGGATTCTGTTCTGATGGGCCTACACTGGAGCAACTGTTTGGTTTACATTGATGATGTAGTGGTGCCAGGAAGGAAATTCAAGGACCACTTACAGAATTTGAAATTAGTTTTTGACAGGTTCAGAGAAGCAGGGCTTAAACTCCATCTAAAAAAGTGTAAATTTGGAAAAAAGGAAGTTACCTTCCTGGGTCATCTTATATCAGCAAATGGAGTAGCTGTTGACCCCACAAAGACTGACAAAATTGCTACTTGGCCAGAACCTCAGTGTCAACGTGACGTTCAACAGTTCTTGGGTTTAGCCAACTACTATCGCCGTTTCATCAAGGATTTTGCTACCATTGCAAAACCCCTCCATCACCTTACGGAAAAGACAGTTGTATTCAAGTGGACTGAGCAGTGCCATGCAGCTTTCCTTTCATTGAAGCAGATGCTTATCTCACCCCCTGTCCTGGCTTTTCCAGACCATTCAAAACCGTATATTTTGGACTCTGATGCAAGTGATGGTGGTATCGGCAGTGTGTTATCGCAAGAGCAAGACGACGGGCTAGAAAGAGTGATTGCTTATGGGAGCAGAGTATTGTCCAAAACTGAAAGAAACTACTGTGTTACGAGGCGTGAACTCTTAGCAGCTGTTTTTTTCATTGAGCAGTTCCGTCCCTATTTATTGGGAAGGCACTTCACTTTACGCTCCGACCATGGCTCACTAACTTGGCTAAAAAACTTCAAGGAGCCTGAGGGGCAGTTGGCACGTTGGTTAGAAAAGCTGGAGGAATATAGCTTTTCTATTGTGCATCGCCCAGGACGGAGCCATAGCAATGCAGATGCCCTCTCCCGATTGCCATGTATCCAGTGTGGCAGGACTACCCATACTGTTGGAGTAGTGGGACAGGAAGACCAGTCTTTCTTTGGATTGTGTCCTCAAGATATTCGGAAACTACAATTCGAAGATTCGATCATTGGACCTGTTCTTGGTTATATGGAACAAGACATGAAGCCGGACCACAACACCACAAGGAGTCAGCCCCCTGGAATACGACGCCTTGTGCAACAGTGGGAGCAGCTTGAATTGAAGGATGGTGTCCTATGGAGACAGTTCTTGGCAGGTGATCAGAGCATCAGACACCAACTCATAGTGCCGCAAGTTTTGCGTAACCAAGTCCTTGATCATCTACATGGAGGTATTGGAGGTGGTCATCTTGGTGAGGAGAAAACGCGGGCCAAACTACAGGAACGGTTCTATTGGCCTGGACAGTTTTTGGATGTGAGAAATTGGTGTCAGTCATGTCCATCTTGTACAACTAGAAAAACACCTGTCCCTAAAAGACGTGCTCCTTTAGGAACTGTCTCAGCAGGCTACCCAATGCAGATAATAGCAGTTGACATTCTGGGCCCACTTCCAAAGACAGGAAATGGAAATTGTTACGTGCTCGTAGCTACTGATTACTATACCAGATGGGTGGAAGCGTATGCCATCCCAGACCAGGGAGCTAGCACTGTTGCTCAGAAATTGGTGAACGAGCTGTTCTGTAGGTTCTCGCCACCAGAGCAGCTCCACACTGATCAGGGGCGCCAATTTGAATCTGAACTGGTTGCTGAGGTGTGTAAGCTTCTGAAAATTTGCAAAACAAGAACAACCCCTTATCACCCTCAGGGTGACGGATTGGTGGAAAGGTTCAACCGCACATTGCTGGACATGTTGGCCACCACCCTGAAGGAGCAACCTACAGACTGGGAGGATCATCTGCGGAAAGTCTGCCTTGCTTATAATTCCAGCATTCAGTCCACCACTGGATATACACCATTTTTCTTAATGTTTGGGCGTAATGTTCGTCTGCCAGTGGATTTAATGTATGGGATTGGCAAACCAGATGTGGTGACCTATGGTGAGTATGCAACCAGGTTGAAGAAAAGTATTGAGGATGCTTACATGAGAGTTAGAGAGAATGTATCCAAAAGGCACGAATGCCAGAAACAGTTTTATGATCAGAAGTGCCATGGTGATCCATTGGAGCCTGGAGATTTGGTGTGGCTACACTCCCCAGTGGTACCAAGAGGCAAGTCCAGGAAATTCCACCACCCATGGACAGGGCCTTGGAGAATCACAGAGCGGTTGTCAGAGGTTACATATCGCATACGGGATTGTAATCGAAAGCACCGGCAATTGGTGGTGCATTTTGATAGGCTTAAACCCTGTGCTCCTGGCACAGAAGCCAAGATGGGTCCTGAGCAACCTCGTCGCCCTGCCACTGCTGCAACCAAACAGAATGCTGATCACTATCACTTTGAATTGGTCGAGGAATCTGATCACGAGGAAGACCAGGCTCGGCCTCTTCCAGTACCGGCTCCTGATCAACACAGAATGGATGTGCATCCTTTACCCCAGCATGCGGCTGCTGAGTTACAACACAATACAGATCAAGACGCTGCCACAGTCCCAGTAAGAAGATACCCTCTACGTGACCGAAGACCTACCGTTCGATATGGAGATTTCTTCACACATTAGAGTCCGAGGCGGACTCACTCTGAGAGGGGAGTAATGTAATGGAACCATATTGTCTGTTGACTTAAGTGTATTCATGTCCGTACCCTAACTCTTAGCTTTCCTTAGAAGTATTTAACCATTAGTGTAATGTGTATATGAGAGATTTTGGTTGACTCACATACCTGTGCTGGCCGCGGGCGATTACAATATTGTAATCTTCAGTTCACTATTAATATCTATGGCAGGGCTGTAGCACTTAGGGCTACTGGTCGCCCACATTTTAGAGGGGTAGAAAATAATTTATTAAATGGTCCTATTGCAATGACTACAATACATGATATTAACAAGTAAAAATGTTACAGTTCACAATGATGGCATTCCAATGCTTAATACAATGTTCTTATCTAAAGCTCATTTCATTCTCATCTATTCACACATATCCAGCCCCTCCCCCTGCTCCTTGTGTTCCCTCTGCTCCCCAACATCTGACAGCTGCTCATGTTGGCTTCACCTATGTGGTCCTAACCTGGTACCCACCTGAGGACCCAGGGATTGGTGGACCTCTGTACTACACTGTATCCTACCATGGGGTCAATGGATCATCTAATGGAACATCAAACACCACTGAGCTCACATATAATGTGACCTCCCTGTCCCCAGGCCATACTTACATCATGACTGTGGTGGCCGAGAATGGAGTGTCTGGGGATGAGGGCACCAGAAGTGCCTCAATCAATGTGACCACAAACTCCACAACTACAGTAGTGACCACAAACTCCACACCTATAGTAGTGACCACGGGTAAGCTGAAATACAAGTAACTCACACTCACTCACACACACACACATTGTAGAGTGACTTGCATAGTGCTTTTTTTTTTTCATCAGCAGTTGTAGTTTCATGTGCAGTACTATTATTGGTGATGTTTTACATTTCCCGTTTGCAGCTATTGATGGTGCAGGAGATAGCTTGAAAATTGGTGTTGGAGTTGGTGTTGGTGTATCACTACTGCTACTGCTACTGCTACTGCTACTAGTAGTACCAGCACTATATGATGTATTCCAAAGAAGAAAAAACCTGCATGGAACATGTACGTATGACAATCTTTGCATGCTGATAGTGTGTTAGGGATACCCTATGGAGCAGGGTACATATGTGTGGAGTAGTATGTTAGGGGTACCTATGCAGCAGGGTACAAGTGGGGAGTAGTGTGTTAGGTGTACTCTATGGAGCAGGGTACATGTGGGGAATAGTGTGTTAGGGGTACCCTATGGAGCAGGGTACATGTGGGGAATAGTGTGTTAGGGGTACCCTATGGAGCAGGGTACATGTGGGGAATAGTGTGTTAGGGGTACTTTATGGAGCAGGGTACATGTGGGGAATAGTGTGTTAGGGGTACCCTATGGAGCAGGGTACATGTGGGGAATAGTGTGTTAGGGGTACCCTATGGAGCAGGGTACATGTGGGGAATAGTGTGTTAGGGGTACTGTATGGAGCAGCTAGCCTGGGAGAAAAGAATGGCGTAATCTCGCGTTATTGTACGTAAAAAACGTGTAACGAGACCAATATTAATAGGCAGAGAACCCAGCATACAGAAACACTCTAACTCTATATTTCATGCACATCCTATATATATACATCATTATATAGCACAAAATTTGCACCTTGGTCACTGTGAAGTGACTCGGGAACACCATACCGACAAATAACTTCATCTGTTAAGATCTTTGCCAATGTGACACTGTCAGTTGCAGCAAGTGGGAATGCTTCCACCCATTTACTGAATAAGTCTGTCACAACTAAGATATACTTGTGACCACGAGGTGTAGTAGGCAGTGGGCCCATAATATCCCATGAGAGCCTTTGAAAGGGATGTTGACTCTTAATGGTGCCTAATGGTGCTTGGGGTGCTGGTACTGGTGAATTGCGACGCTGACAGGAATCACAACTTATAACAGCATCCCGTATTTCTTGCTCGTAACCTGGCCAGAAGAAACGCTCCTTTACTTTTTCCAAAGTTTTGTGTATGCCAAGGTAGCCCGACCTGCTGTGCATCATTTCAAACACAAGTGGCCTCAAGGATTTTGGTACCACTGTCTGTGTTTTGGGATTGCTGACATCCCTGGCATGGCGACATAAAATGCCATCTCTAAGAAAGAATGTACTCCATTTCACATCCCGCATAGAGAGAGGTGTTCCCTTTTGAATGGCCTGTATTATTTTTGATGTAAACTCATCTGTGGCCTGTTCTCGCTTCAACATTAGCTGATCTCCCAGGTGTGAAATGCTATTCCCAACTGCTTCATTATTTAACACAGGCACCTCCACCTTCTCTGCTGCTGGCCTTCGTCGTGACATTCCATCGGCATTGGCATTGTTTTTCCCAGATCGGTATTTAATGGTGATGTCAAATTGCTGGAGAAACAGCAGCCGTGTCAATCTTCCTCCAGTATCCTTTAACCCACAAAGTGAGGTAAGGGGATTGTGGTCTGTGAGCAAAGTGAATGCTTTCCCATACAAGTATGGGAAAAACTCTTTGATTGCTGCTACCACAGCCAGTGCCTCCCTTTCTATCGTTGAGTAGTTTCGTTCAGCTTTACTCAACTGGCGACTCCAATAGGCTATTACTTTTTCCTCTCCTTGCTGTTCCTGGCTCAACACTGCACCTATTGCACAACCAGATGCATCAGTGGCAACTACATATAAATGGTAAATGGAATTGTGGGTATGCTAGTATTGGGGGTCTGACTAAAAGCTGCTTCAGGTGTTCAAATGCATTCTGGCATTCTGTGTTCCACCTGTAGCCACCTGCCGTTTTCCGTGTCAGCTTATGCAAAGGTTCTGCTATGCTGGAGTAACCCTTGATAAAACGGCGGTAGTAGTTTGTCAGTCAGAGAAACTGCCTCAATTCCTTGATGTCACTTGGAACTGGAAATGAAGTCATGGCACTGGTTTTTTCAGGGTCAGCTTGTATCCCTTGTCTAGATACTACATGGCCAAGATATCGAATTTCACCTTTAGCAAAATGGCACTTATTGGGTTTCAGTTTTAGTCCTGCATTGTCAAGGTGTTGAAAAACAGCTCTCAGACGCTCTAAATGTTGATCAAAGGTTACACTAAATACCACAATATCATCAAGGTAAATTAAACACTGTTCATATGTCAAACCTGCCAACACACATTCCATAAGCCTTTGAAACGTGGCTGGGGCATTTGTCAGTCCAAAAGGCATTACATTAAATTCAAAATGCCCCTCACGAGTGGAAAATGCTGTCTTTGCTCGGTCAGCCTCTTCCATCTCTACCTGCCAATATCCCGAAGCCAAATCTAAAGTTGTGAAAAACTGTGATCCAGCCAGGGCTTCCAATGTTTCATCGATGCGAGGTAAAGGGTAAGCATCTCTCTGGGTCATGCTATTAACTTTTCTGAAGTCTACACAAAAGCGCCACGATCCGTCTTTTTTCTTGATCATCACAATTGGGGATGACCATGGACTACTGCTTTCCCTTATCACACCGTGTTGGAGCATCTCAACTTCTGCCTTCACTGTATCTTGAAGCATATGAGGTATCCTTCTCAATGGTTCCCGAACTGGTGAGCCATTTGTTACAATAGTATGCTTGACCTTTGATGTCCGACCAGTTGGACCGCCCTCAGTGACAAAGAGTCTTCGAAACTCTCCTATCAATTTCTTCAAGTCTCGTTTCTGGGAGTGGGTAAGATCTGCCCCTGTCAAACATCTCAGTGCTGTGTGATTCACAGGAATGTTTGTCAATACTCATTATGCATTGGCCCAAACTGAAGTCCGCAACTCGCATGCCTCGGTACAGTGTCACTTCTTTGGGTGTAATGTTGGTGATTTGGACATTCACTTCATTACTACTGCCAACAGTGTCCAGGCTCCTAGCAATCAGAAACCCACTCGAGTTCCTATGGTTGGGCTCTACCAATCCCTCCTTTCCTGTTAACAAGCTAGAGTGCTCTACCCTTCCCTTTACCAACATCCCAGATCTTGCCGGTATTTGGATAGTTTCTGCAATGCTAACCGTGAATATACCTTCATGCATTGGTTGTACCACCCCCGCGCTCCCTTGGCTAGGTTTGCTGGCGAAAGACAATGTATTTCTTGCGCAATCAAGCACTGCTCCATGACAAGACAAAAAATCAATTCCTAGTAAGCAGCCCACAGTAAGCTTCCTAGCTACAATGAATACATGTGAAGTGCAGACATTGTTCACGTTAACCTGAAGATTCACGCTACCCAGCACATCTAATGGGAGACCGTTTGCTCCCACCGTGAGAGGAGCCGCCTTAGTGATGTCCGCGCGGGCGCTGGTGGATAAAATATCATGACTGACGACTGATACAGTAGCACCCGAATCTATCAAAAAGTGAACCGGTTGACCCCGAGCAGCCCGCGTGCACACATCGTGGTGTAACTAAGATTACAGCCACATACCTGAAATGGTGCCTTTCCATTCGCCGTCCCCGCGGACTGATTCATCAATTTCCGTGTCATTTCCTGTTCGCCGTTGACCCCGCCCTTGCACTTGACTAGCAGATGCAAAGGGACAGTGACGTCGAATGTGGCCTTCTCCTGTTGCAGCTATAGCAGCGATAGTTTGCCGTCGCTCGGCGTCCAGATCCGAATCGCAGCTCCAATGATTCCATTCGACGCAGTACTTGGTCCAACTTCTCCTGCAGCTCGAGCTCGCTCTTTTGACCATGACCCTTCACTGGTGTCTCCTCCACTCGCAATGCCTGTACTTGCTGTGTTTTGACGGTCTGGAAACCAAGGGCTCGCTCAATTTCTATCGCACTTTTTACTGCGCCTTCCATCGTGGTCGGGCTACCACGCAGCAGCATCTGCCTCGTTATTTCAGGGAGTAATCCAGTGACAAAACGTGCTAACAAGACGCTAGATTCGTTGGCATCCTCTCCCGGGTAGGCTTCAGTAAACAGCTTTCTAAGGTCCGCTTCAAAGTACCTTACAGACTCTTTCGCATCCTGCTTCTTTTCCGTAAACTTCTTCGCTGACGCTAATGGATCTTTCCTGAGACCGGCTCGATCACTTAGTGCTCTCTTCAGTGTCGCTAGGTCCTTCTTCTCGTCATCGTTCAGTGTGGTGTAGAAGTCCTGGAGTTTTCCCCTAAGCAGTGCAGGCAGTATCACCAGGTCTCGGCCATTATCCCACTTGTTTGCCGCGGCAGTAAACTCAAACCTAGTCCAGGAGTGCTCAAAGTTTTGCACACTTATCTCGGGAAGCGCTAAACCGTGGATTGCCGTTGCCATATCCGACCGCTGCCACCAATGTAACGAGACCAATATTACTGAATAGGCAGAGAACCCAGCATACAGAAACACTCTAACTCTGTATTTCATGCACATCCTATATATATACATCATTATATAGCTAAGAATGTTCTCCAACAGGCAGGCTTAAACCATGATCTCTGCTTAAACTTGCACTGGAGTGTTGATTGATCAGCTGACTAAGGTGACGATGATCTCACAGGTCGTTACAAACGGGCCATAACCAGTCTAATATCTATGGCCATAACAACGCCAAATTCGCTGTCTTCAAACTGCTGTATCTCCTTGATTATGCAATATAGTAGAGCTACATTTTGCATACTTACAAAGCGGTCCTGTGTCTATAGAAGTCCAAAGATGGTTTAATTTGCGATGCATCGTTCCGAAGATATTTACATTCAAGTAAAGGGCTTGATTTCGCTGTGTTTTGTACTTCTATAGCCCGCGAAATCTTGCTCTAAGTTGATTGTGAATAAGGATGTTTTGAAGACCGCGTAATTTGGCGTTGTTATGGCCGTTTACACGCACAATAACGCGCTATTACGCCGTTTTTTTTCTCCCTGGAGGGTACATGTGGGTAGTAGTGTGTTAAGGAGTACCGTATGGAGCAGGGTATATATGGGGAGTAGTGTGCTAGGGGTAATTATATAACCTATGGAGCAGGGTACATGTGGGGAGTAGTGCGTTAGGGGCACCCTATGGAGCAGGGTACATGTGGGGAGTAGTGTGTTAGGGGTACCCTTGGAGCATGGTACATGTGGGGAGTAGTGTGTTAGGAGTACCCTCTGGAGCAGGGTACATGTGGGGAGTAGTGTGTTAGGGGTACCCTTGGAGCATGGTACATGTGGGGAGTAGTGTGTTAGGAGTACCCTATGGAGCAGGGTACATGTGGGGAGTAGTGTGTTAGGGGTACCCTATGGAGCAGGGTACGTGTGGGGAGTAGTGTGTTAGGGGTACCCATAAGAGTATTCAATAGCCTTTATGTAAGAATGTGGTTGTCCACTTATTATTGCAGTTCACCAGACCATTGAGATGGATACACTGCAGAAACACAAACAGAGCAATGGAGGTACCTCCAACATGTAACATATGTGATGAAGGGGAGGGGCTTGGGTTACAAGTCATTAATACACATGGTGTGTGTGGGCAATATGTTCAGTGTTCATCAGTGACTGCTGCAGTTTAAAATTGAACGGGAATCATTTAGTATGCATATTTGTGTTTACTATAAAGCATGCATATGAACCCAACTCCTAAAGCTACTTCCATCAGACAAGCTCAAATCGAAAGTTGTTTTTATTCAAGGGTAGACTACTACCATGAATTTTTCCCTCTACGCTAGTCTTATTCTCTTTATGGGCGTAGAGGGCCTTTAAATACTCTTTCCACCCCATGATCGGTTCCAGCTCTGTTGGTTTCTGCGTCCTCCATCCCCTCCATCCCACTTCACATTTCCTCTATATCCCCCACTATTGATCTGTTGCCAGCTCCCATTATGTTGCCCACCCTGTTGCCATCCTCCCTGGTGTCCTCCCCCTTGCCGCCATCCTCCCCGGTCCCAACTCGTTCTCCAATCGTCCTGTCTTCCTCCCCTTTGGTTCCAATTTCCTTTCCATGCATTGTGAGGATCCCATGGGTTCCAACCCCAACATCTCCCATCTCCCCACCATTGTCCCATAGCATGATATCCATTTGGGGTCCAACTTGATTTTCCTTTCCTTTTTTCCTGTGCTTCTATTTGTTCTCCCTTATTCCCTTCTGTGGTTTTTTTTCAAGCTTATTTGTTCATCTCCTTTTGCGGGTTTTGTGGTTTTTGATGTGTTACTGTTTGCTTCAGCTATGGGTTGTTGTACCCTGTTGACTGGGTTTTGCTGTGGTTGTAATTCTACTCTTCATTCCATGGGTTCTCCCCTTTCCCTCAAGCATGTTTCTGTAAATACTCTTCCCTCCCTGTGAATTTTCATTGCATGTTTTAATTTTTTGTTTTCTCACTCCTTTCATCTCACTTTCCTTTTTTCTAATTTCTACCTGCAATGTTACTTTTTTCTCTTTCTTTGGTGTGGCCAAACCTGTACCAATCAAACTATTTGGGGCCTGCTAACAGGTGTGGGTATGGAGCGCCGTATGTTTCAAAACTTTTTACCAAGGAGCGGGCCATGTAGTCAGCAATGAATTTTATTTCAGCACCCCCTTATGTCCACGTTATGTGCCCCAATGGAAATTGAACCCTGGACCCCCTAATAACTACGCATGCACCCTGGGCAGCATTAATTCATCACTCCTTGAGTTTCATTAATGTGATTTGGAAGGAAGCGTGGGTGGGGGTGGGGGTGGGGATGGGGTGAGAAGGAGGAGTTAATTCATCTAGAGAGTACACGTATGTACACGGATGGGCTACACAAATATAAGCGTTGCTAAAGGCACCCTCCTGATACATTTCCATCTCAAACTACCCAGATGATTCTTCACATCAAACTGTCAGTACAGACACCTCTCATCTAAATCCCCAGTTGGCTGTTCAAACCAGCTTTATGGAGACACAAGGTAATCTTCTTGGTATGTTTATGTGATGATAGGAAATGTGCATTTTCACTTACAATGTAGCTAAAGATGTAAGGTCTGATGCACAAGCCCTCATGGTTAATTTTTTTAATTGGCTACTATGTGTGAATAATTTTACCACAAATGTAGAATGGGAGTAGTGTGTTAGGGGTACCCTTTGGAGCAGGGTACATGTGGGTAGTAGTGTGTTAGGTGTACCCTATGAAGCAGGGTACATGTGGGTAGTAGTGTGTTAGGGGTACCTTATGGAGCAGGGTACATGTGGGGAGTAGTGTGTTAGGAATACCCTATAGAGCAGGGTACATGTGGGGAGTAGTGTGTCAGGGGTACCTTAAGGAGCAGGGGACATGTGGGGAATAGTGTGTTAGGGGTACCCTATGGAGCAGGGTACTTGTGTGGAGTAGTTTGTTAGGGGTACCCTATGGAGCAGGGTACATGTGGGGAGTAGGGTGTTAGGGGTACCCTATGTAGCAGGGCACATGTGGGGAGTAGTGTGTTAGGGGTACCTTATGGAGCAGGGTACATGTGGGGAGTAGTGTGTTAGGGGTACCTTATGGAGCAGGTTACATGTGGGGAGTAGTGTGTTAGGGATACCTTATGGAGCAGGGTACATGTGAGGAGTAGTGTGTTAGGGGTACCCTATGGAGCAGGGTACATGTGGGGAGCAGTGTGTTAGGGGTACCCTATGGAGCAGGGTACGTGTGGGGAGTAGTGTGTTAGGGGTACCCATAAGAGTATTCAATAGCCTTTATGTAAGAATGTGGTTGTCCACTTATTGTTGCAGTTCACCAGACCATTGAGAAGGATACACTGCAGAAACACAAACAGAGCAATAGAGGTACCTCCAACATGTAACATATGTGATGAAGGGGAGGGGCTTGGGTTACAAGTCATTAATACACATGGTGTGTGTGGGCAATATGTTCAGTGTTCATCAGTGACTGCTGAAGTTTAAAATTGAACGGGAATCATTTAGTATGCATATTTGTGTTTACTATAAAGCATGCATATGAACCCAACTCCTAAAGCTACTTCCATCAGACAAGCTCAAATCGAAAGTTGTTTTTATTCAAGGGTAGACTACTACCATGAATTTTTCCCTCTACGCTAGTCTTATTCTCTTTATGGGCGTAGAGGGCCTTTAAATACTCTTTCCACCCCATGATCGGTTCCAGCTCTGTTGGTTTCTGCGTCCTCCATCCCCTCCATCCCACTTCACATTTCCTCTATATCCCCCACTATTGATCTGTTGCCAGCTCCCATTATGTTGCCCACCCTGTTGCCATCCTCCCTGGTGTCCTCCCCCTTGCCGCCATCCTCCCCGGTCCCAACTCGTTCTCCAATCGTCCTGTCTTCCTCCCCTTTGGTTCCAATTTCCTTTCCATGCATTGTGAGGATCCCATGGGTTCCAACCCCAACATCTCCCATCTCCCCACCATTGTCCCATAGCATGATATCCATTTGGGGTCCAACTTGATTTTCCTTTCCTTTTTTCCTGTGCTTCTATTTGTTCTCCCTTATTCCCTTCTGTGGTTTTTTTTCAAGCTTATTTGTTCATCTCCTTTTGCGGGTTTTGTGGTTTTTGATGTGTTACTGTTTGCTTCAGCTATGGGTTGTTGTACCCTGTTGACTGGGTTTTGCTGTGGTTGTAATTCTACTCTTCATTCCATGGGTTCTCCCCTTTCCCTCAAGCATGTTTCTGTAAATACTCTTCCCTCCCTGTGAATTTTCATAGCATGTTTTAATTTTTTGTTTCTCACTCCTTTCATCTCACTTTCCTTTTTTCTAATTTCTACCTGCAATGTTACTTTTTTCTCTTTCTTTGGTGTGGCCAAACCTGTACCAATCATACTATTTGGGGCCTGCTAACAGGTGTGGGTATGGAGCGCCGTATGTTTCAAAACTTTTTACCAAGGAGCGGGCCATGTAGTCAGCAATGAATTTTATTTCAGCACCCCCTTATGTCCACGTTATGTGCCCCAATGGAAATTGAACCCTGGACCCCTAATAACTACGCATGCACCCTGGGCAGCATTAATTCATCACTCCTTGAGTTTCATTAATGTGATTTGGAAGGAAGCGTGGGTGGGGGTGGGGGTGGGGATGGGGTGAGAAGGAGGAGTTAATTCATCTAGAGAGTACACGTATGTACACGGATGGGCTACACAAATATAAGCGTTGCTAAAGGCACCCTCCTGATACATTTCCATCTCAAACTACCCAGATGATTCTTCACATCAAACTGTCAGTACAGACACCTCTAATCTAAATCCCCAGTTGGCTGTTCAAACCAGCTTTATGGAGACACAAGGTAATCTTCTTGGTATGTTTGTGTGATGATAGGAAATGTGCATTTTCACTTACAATGTAGCTTAAGATGTAAGGTCTGATGCACAAGCCCTCATGGTTAATTTTTTTAATTGGCTACTATGTGTGAATAATTTTACCACAAATGTAGAATGGGAGTAGTGTGTTAGGGGTACCCTTTGGAGCAGGGTACATGTGGGTAGTAGTGTGTTAGGTGTACCCTATGAAGCAGGGTACATGTGGGTAGTAGTGTGTTAGGGGTACCTTATGGAGCAGGGTACATGTGGGGAGTAGTGTGTTAGGAATACCCTATAGAGCAGGGTACATGTGGGGAGTAGTGTGTCAGGGGTACCTTATGGAGCAGGGGACATGTGTGGAATAGTGTGTTAGGGGTACCCTATGGAGCAGGGTACTTGTGTGGAGTAGTTTGTTAGGGGTACCCTATGGAGCAGGGTACATGTGGGGAGTAGGGTGTTAGGGGTACCCTATGTAGCAGGGCACATGTGGGGAGTAGTGTGTTAGGGGTACCTTATGGAGCAGGGTACATGTGGGGAGTAGTGTGTTAGGGGTACCTTATGGAGCAGGTTACATGTGGGGAGTAGTGTGTTAGGGGTACCTATGCAGCAGGGTACATGTGGGGAGTAGGGTGTTAGGGGTACCCTATGTAGCAGGGTACATGTGGGGAGTAGTATGTTAGGGGTACCTTATGGAGCAGGGTACATGTGGGGAGTAGTGTGTTAGGGGTACCTTATGGAGGAGGGTACATGTGGGGAGTAGTGTGTTAGGGGTACCTTATGGAGCAGGGTACATGTGGGGAGTAGTGTGTTAGGGGTACCTTATGGTAAAGGGTACATGTGGGGAGTAGGGTATTGTACATAAGTGACGAAGAAACCCCTGGTTATAAGCAGTACGGTTAGTTAGGTGTGTTTGGGGTGTCGCTGTTGTCTGTATATAGTGAGGTCCTGTATGTACGGTGGCCCGGTAGGTCGCGGGTACGAGCAGCGGTTTGAGAGCAAAAATGAGTACGAGCAACGGTCTGAGAGCAAAATTGCGTACGGTCCGAGTGCAAAATTGCGTACGGTCTGAGAGCAAAATTGCGTACGGTCCAAGAGCAAAATTGCGTACGGTCTGAGAGCAAAATTGCGTACGGTCCGAGAGCAAAATTGCGTATGGTCCGAGAGCAAAAACGCGCAGGAGCTGAGAGCAAAAATGCGTACGAGCTGAGAGCAGTTGTTTACATTGGATTTAGGCATTACGCCATTTGTTTTTTTTCTTTTAAAAAATGGCTTCCAGATGCATCGTTAGCGTCATCCGTTTGTAACTTTTCCAAGGGCTGTTAACATCCTGAGGCAGCGCAAGGCAGCTATTCTCGATCCCTGATTGCGCACCGGTGTGTAACTGTGTGTGGGCATGAGTGTTGTGTGTGTGTGTGTGTGTGTGTGTGTGTGTGTGTGTGTGTGTGTGTGTGTGTGTGTGTGTGTGTGTGTGTGTGTGTGTGTGTGTGTGTGTGTGTGTGTGTGTGTGTGTGTGTGTGTGTGTGTGTGTACAATTCCTTTTATACATCGTGATGTATCTCTTTATTTGTTATACACTGGTACAGTTAAGACTTAAGAGCAGTCTTGGGAGATTTACCAAAAGCACGGACAGCTTAATTGGTCTTATCTTATTTACTGTGCACTAAGTCGGCTGGCTGAAGTGTGCGTGTATGTGTGTGTGTGTGTGTGTTGTGTGTGTGTGTGTGTGTGTGTGTGTGTGTGTGTGTGGTTTGTCTGCATCTTGCATGTGTATGTTCTAGGCGTTAAAGAAGGGAAATTTACTTTTAAATCATGCATACTTTCATGTATTGTTTTGTCCCACTATTGATTGGGCCGAGGATCTTGTAACACTCAAGATTGAGATAATCAGCTTCAACCCGGAACTCTCTAAGTTGCTGACATGTTGTCCCTCTCTCTCTCATTGCGTTGTTGCAGCTTTGATTGCCTCCCTGTCATTCTCAGGCTTGGGCAGTGCTGTTAACAGTAGGCGACGGCAGTGTTCAACACCAAGGTCTCCCTCTCCAATGCCATGTCTGCTCTGGGCTCTCCCATTCCCCAGAGGGTCTTGTCAGGAATGATAATGATATAAGCTCAACATTTCCACATCTTGTTGGAGTCTCCAACAGAGCTTACCTTCTGTCAGTAGCAGTTAGCTACTCATGCGTCCTCTTGGCTACCGGTGGTCCCTTCCCCTTTTGGTGACCAAAAGGGTTGAGAGCAGTATTGGGGTAGAATGGGCACATAGACTAATCGGAAGTATGCAACTCAAGCCACCACCAATGGCCATCTGGTACTCATTGGAATCCAGGTACAAACCCATACCAGGGGAAGTGACCACTGGTAGCTAAGAGGAAGCATGAGGAGCTAACTGCTACTGACAGAAGGTAAGCTCTGTTGGCTGGGGAGGAAGACTCCAACAAGATGTTATCAACTCTCATGTTCATTTTACCAGAGGTAACCACTTTAAGCTCAAGTCCAGATCATTATCACATCATAATTTTCGTCTAAACTTTTTTTCAGAACGTGTCATACCAATTTGGAACTCTTTGCCCAACTCAGTGGTGTCTGCATCCTCCGTCTGTGCATTTAAAGCTCATCTGAGTCATGTTGACCTTACCCCCTTTTGTAAAGTATTCCCTTATAAATAGTTTAGGCAGTTTATAAGTGCATTTCCTAATGCCATTACTTGCCTTTTTGGTGTAAATTTACCAAATAAATTATTATTATTATTATTATTATTATTATTAAGATGTGGATATGTTGAGCTTATATCATTATCATTCCTGACAAGACCCTCTGGGAAATGGGAGGGTCCAGAGCAGAGATGGCATTGGAGAGGGAGACCTTGGTGTTGAACACTGCCGTCGCCTACTGTTAACAGCACTGCCCAAGCCTGAGAATGACAGGGAGGCAATCAAAGCTGCAACAACGCAATGAGAGAGAGAGGGACAACATGTCAGCAAGTTGAAGAGTTCTGGGTTGAAGATGATTATCTCAATCTTGAGTGTTACAAGATCCTCAGCCCAATCAATAGTGGGACAAAACAGTATGCATGATTTAAAAGTAAAATTTCCCTTCTTTAACGCCTAGAACATACACATGCATGATGCAGACAAAACCACACACACACACACACACACACGCACACACACGCACACACACGCACACACACACACACACGCACACACACGCACACACACGCACACACACGCACACACACGCACACACACGCACACACACTTCAGACAACCGACTTATTGCAAAGTAAATAAGATGAGATCACAGCTTTCTATATGCGTAAGAAGCTCAGAAGATAATAAATTAAGAAAACATAACGCACCGTGCTTTTGGTAAATATCTCAAGACTGCTCTTAACTGTACCAGTGTATGACAAATAAAAAGATACACATCACGATGTAAAAGGAATTGCACACACACACACACACACACACACGCACACGTCTTTGGAGACACGAAATATCGAAAGAGGTATGTTTAGTGTAGAAGTGTAGAATAATGGCTTTCATTTTTTTTTCACTTGTTGTGCATTACTAAATATTCAATGGTTACATGATACAAGTGCCCTAGAAATCCATTGATATATGTCTTGTCAACAGACCTCCGCTTGGAAGTGTTGAACTATGCAGAGTACCTGAGGAGTGTATACAAAATAAAGCCATGTGGACACCAGTGGTCACCTGTAGTCTCCAAATGTTACATCAACCTGTCAGTGGTGGAGAGTATTGAAGACTTCTCAAAGGAGCAAGCAGACATTTGCAGACTAGCTATGATGCAGTCCAAGATTGAAGAAGTGAAGAAGTTGAAGAGAAAAATACAGATTGGAGAGGTATGAATTATGAACCACATCTGTGTACATGTAGGAAAATATTCATGTCCTTGTTCATAATTAATTCCAGGTTGGCTTGTTAAAAGATGGTCAGAAAGCTAAATGTGTCATCGTGGAAGGCATTCCGGGTATAGGGAAATCAACATTCAGCTGGCGCCTTGGAGTCAGCTGGGCCCAAAAGGAGATCCTTCATGGCTACCATCTGGTTGTCCTCCTACGCTTCAGGGATGAGAGGGTGCAGCATGCCAAGTATGTGTCTGACCTCTTCTACCATCATGACCAAGCAACCCAGCAGTCTGTTGTCCAGTGGGTTACCTCACGTGAAGGAGATGGTGTGATGTTGGTTCTTGATGGCTATGATGAGCTGTCTTCCCATCTGCAGACGTCATCCATCTTTGCTGGCATCATCAAAGGGGAGGTGCTTCCCAAGGTGACAGTGGTAGTGTCCAGTCGATCTTCAGCTAACCAAAACCTCCATGAGCTGTGTCAGTCACAGAAAAGTCAGTTCATAGAGGTGATTGGCTTTGACAAAGATGAGATCCAGCAGTACGTTGATGGTGCCCTTGAACACAACAAGGAGTTAAGGGACCAGCTCATGTCCTATCTTGAACATTATCCTCACATCCACGGCTTAATGTATATTCCCCTCAACTGTGCCATCATTGTAAAGATCTTCAGAGAGCAGATGATGAATAAAAGCCAACCGCCGCAAACTCACACAGAAGTGTACCAGTTGCTGATCAAGACAGTACTGAGGCATCATGAGGAGAAGTTAGCCACACCCCCAGATGGCAAGAGTACACGTGCTGTCCCCCGTAAGTGTGAGCTGAATGCTTAGAGTGTAGCCATGTGTGTGGCCATCATACTCATACATGTAGGTGTATGGTCTTTAGTATAGAGCATTTAGATTTCCATACAACACTACATGTACACTGCACAGAATGACCAACACACAAATGTGCTCACCATGTACTCACCATATATTCACTCACATATAAATATACCATATGCACATACACACTTGTATTATTCATGCCGTCCTGGAGACTGAATGTACTGCATCAGCAGCATACAGATAGCTGTTACTGGTGCATTGTCCATTTTATTTTCCACAGATCAGTCTTCAAGGTTCCCTTGGCTTAGTGGTGTGTCAGATGAAACCATTTCCCAATTGCTGGTACTGGCCAAGATAGCATATGGTGGCACCAAACAAGACCGGCTAATATTCTATGACCTGGGTGCCGATTCTTCATTAGGTAGGGCCCCTTAGTGGGTGTGGTCTATGGCATTATGGACACATACATATGTACTCTGTAGATAATTGTGTTACCTCGTCCCCAGGCCCTATTTTATGATAACGTGTTAGCAGGAAAAAATATTTTTTCCTGTCTGCTAACTTTAATATAAAGCATGTATATGTATGGTATTCCCTCATCACTGATGAGTTCCATTGATGTACACAGGTCTGCTCCAAGAGGTACCAGAGCTGTACTTGGAGAGCTCTGGTTCATCCTCATATCACTTCCTACATAAAACAGTACAGGAGTTCTTGGCGGCCTTGTATTTGTCAACACTACCTGGTGAGAGGGACGAGTTTGTAAGGTCATCCTTTGGTGAGGGCAGTATGAAAATGGTTATGCGGTTCATGGCTGGGATGTCCAAATTCCAATCACAAGAGGATATGAATAGTATCCTAGCACTCCAGAAGAAGGGTGAAGAAAGTCTGCTTGAAAGCTGTCATTGGTTGTTTGAAGTACATGATCCTGGTCTTGTGCAGAAGTGTATGGGTGATAGAGAGTGGAAGTTGAAGTTGGTTGATACAACCTTGGATCCATTTGACTGTTATGTTCTTGGGTACTGTATTGCCAACAGCAGACAACCATGGGACTTGGAGCTATGGGTGTGCTCCATCACTGGGGATTGTGTGAAGATGCTGACAGTGGTTGAGAAGGGAAGAGCCTTTGACTACATCAGGAGTATTGACCTCTCATATAATGATAAGCTGGGGGACCAAGGAGCTATTGTTCTAGGTGAGCTGTAGTGGCTTTCATATAAGACTATAAGGACAGAGCAGGAGGCCATGATGAGTAGATGATAGTAATATCAGATAGTTTGCTGGCTTCACTCCCTCCATACTCACATAATACTCAGTAACATAAACCTACTGGACACACCCGACTGGTGGTGGGGGTGTGGCTTATGTGCATGAAGTGGTCCTGCTGTGAGGTCTGCCCTTCCCTGGTGCCCCAATGATTGGTGGAATGAGGCACTGACCCAATAATTCACTATACATGTATGCACGTGTATGTTATTGAAGCAATTGTATGGCTGCTCATGACTCCCAAGATTACAAAGTTTGATGTAATGAGACTATACACATGTAACTATTAACAACAATTCCCATTGTAACTGGGCAATATGTTGACAGAGGTGGATGTACAAAGGGAGCGTTGCAGTTAAAGGGGGGGGGGGGGGTTAATGATTTACTCACAACTATCAATGCAAATTGCCTAATCCCTGCTACGAATAATATTATCGAAGGGCTGGACGGAGGGTTTACACCCCCAACCCCCCCCCCCCCCCCCCCCCCCCGCCCCCCAGATCTGCTACTGGTTTAATAGTAGTATGGTGGATCATGGGGTATGTATTGATTGTGGCTGTATTACTTTGGGGGGATTGGAGGGTAACATGGTGACCACACTTGGGATAATGCTCTATCCCACCTCCTCCCTAAGGGGAGGGGTTAGACCCTTCCTCACATGCAATGTGGTACTTGTATGTGTGTGCTGTTGGGTTATGGATTACCAGTAGCAACAGTGCCTCTCATTTTGTTACCTAATAATGTCGTCACACCACAAGAATTATTATATTAATACACGCACTTCACATAATGTACATCATATGAGTTCATGGTGGGCTCCAGTAAGCCTGCTGAAAAACTGAGGAAACGTTTGCTAAGCAACCATGACATGGTGACTGTAAACATCCAATCTCTCTCACCACATGTAGCTGGTAGCTTATGTATATTGCTATAGTATCACAACTTGGTCTCCATGGCAACTTATGGGTTAGGTCAATTCATTTGATATCAAAACCATTGTAATGTACCAGGTAGCATAGTGTGAAGTGTATGTCCCACCCCCTCAACCCCCTCTTTGCTGCCAGGCCGTTCTTTTAAACACTACATCTTCTAGTAGTGTTATAAAACTACAAAGGACTAGCACAGGAAAAAGTTTCAAAATCCCAGCCTTGGGTTTTTTTTAACAAAAGCCATCCTGGAATTGAGCGTCTAGCGCAAAAACCATCCTGGGATTTGGCGTCAAGGGTGGGAATGGCCTAAAAACCATGCTGGGTTTGTCGAACAAAAACCATGTTGAGCTCATTTTTATTCATTGCTTCAACATGGTTTTTGTTCGACAAACCAGCATGGTTTTTAGGCCATTCCCACCCTGGAGGCCAAATCGCAGGATGTTTTTTACGATATTCCCATGCTAGACATTCAATTCCAGGATTGCTTTTTGTTAAAAAAAACCCAAGGCTGGGATTTTGAAACTTTTCCCTGTGTAGTGTATCAGCAGAACTTGTAAACAGCCTAACCACGTAGGATATGGCCGTAATTAGACTACTAGCTGTGCCTGCATGAGATCTTTGTTGGACTCCACTAGATGGACAATTCACCATTCCCCCATTTGTTAGGAGCTTATTTTTAGACTCCTTACTGGTAGATCAGTCTCAAAGGTAAACCGCTGCTGGATGCAAGATTGTATATTTCCGTTCCACTTAGGATGGCTAGGACTGCTGCACCTCTGCTTAGTGCCATTTCCACCTCCTGCAATTAATATGATGCATCTGTAGCTGTTTTTGATGGTGTTCACATGCTTTCACCCTTATAAACATATGTGCTTTGCATTGGACAGTTTGTGGTGGTGTGGACCAAATATTCCATGATAGCCCTACTGCCTGGCTGCTTTTAGATACCTCTTACAACATACTCCAGTTGTGGTACATCAGCCAACCTTGGATCCCCAGAGCAATCTGTATGTGGTGCATACATACTGTCTGTACTAGTTACCCACCTATCCTTCCACTTAATGCCCTTACAGGCTGTGTAAATGTACCCCTGTCCCATGCTGAGGCTTGTGGATGTGTTTGGCCCCATAATGGGGGCAGGCATCAGCCACAGCCAGGCATGTAGCAGCTGTTCTTCCTTACTACCACTGGGCCTACAGGGACCAGTGGGTGACACTGGTCTTCATTGGGTCAGCCTGTGTCCCAAGGTTAAAGCCACCACTCCACTCAACCATAACATGGTTATGAAGAAAAAAATTTAAATACCTTAAAATACATAAAAAACAGCACATTTATGCATTAAAAACAAATAGCTAGCTTGAAACTTAGCAAGGGAGAAAGGTATGGGAGGGGGGTGGGGGGGGGGAGGCAAATGCCCCCTTCCCCCACCAACTCCTTGCTTGACAGAACCCTGGTTTTGTGACTAATATTTAAGTCCAGAGATAATATGTATTATTTGTTACTTATTACACCCCAAAAATCTATTGATTGCTGCCTGCATGAGATCTTTGTGGACCAATAGTTCATACACAACCATGTCGGGTGACTGATGTCATGCAATCTGACTTCTGTAGCTGTTGCTATTGTATTATTGATATAGCATCACAATTTGGTCTCCATGGCAACTGACGTCAACTATTGTGCGAATGTATCTTTATTCTTTTAAACTGTTAAAACCTTTTTCTCCCCAGGAGAGATGATACGACAGACCAAGGCCCTCACAAAACTTAAACTTGTGAGGTGTGGACTAGGTCCAGAGGGTATTAGTGCTGTCTTAGTTGCCGTCAAAAAGAACACTGTGGTAACGTCACTTGATCTATCAGAGAACACGTTCCATGACCAAAGCATACCCTCTCTTGGTAAGATGTTCATAACCAGTAGTGGTCATGGTCACAATGTAGTGGTTTTGTGTTCCAGACAATTGGTCTGAAATAAAGAATTTAGGGTTGCAATTCTTACAAGTGTGTAGGCATGCAATATGTAGGCCACAATCAGAGGTGTTTAACTGATCTAGCCCACACCATTTTGTGCTTCACTGGTATAGTATGGCTGTGGACATGCCCTGTCATGGTACCAAATCTCCTACCTAAAGGCTGTCCAGTGGACCGATTATATCAGCCACATATGGTACTACACCAAACATAGCCGCCATACTACGTAGAATTTGGCTGCCATATTCGATTCCACCATACCGTGGTGCCTACAGGGACCAGTGGGTGACGCTGGTCGTCATTGGTCAGCCTGTGTGTTAAGACCACCCTCCCCATGACCACAGCAGGGTAATGAAAATTAATGCATTTAAAGCATTAAAAAAAAAGGTGGCTCTAAACTTAGCAAGGTGGAAAGAGTGGGGAGGGGGCGAGGGAGCAAATGTCCCTCCCGCCACCCTCCCCCCCCCCCTTCAGAACCCCTTGCTTGACGGAACCCTGGTTTTATGACTAATAATTAAGTTCAGAGATAATATGTCTTATTACACCCAAAAATCTATTGATTGCTGCCTGCATGAGATCTTAATATTTCATACACAACCATGTCGGGGGACTGATGTCATGCAAACTGACTTCTGTAGCTGTTGCTATTGTATTATTGATATAGCATCACAATTTGGTCTCTATGGCAACTGACGCCAACTATTGTGCACTTACATGAATGTTTCTTTATTCTTTTAAACTGTTTTAAAACCTTTTTCTCCCCAGGAGAGATGATACGACAGACCAAGGCCCTCACAAAACTTAAACTTGTGAGGTGTGGACTAGGTCCAGAGGGTATTAGTGCAGTCTTAGATGCCGTCATAAAGAACACTGTGGTGACGTCACTTGATCTATCAGGGAACAATGTTAAAGGCCAAAGCATAACCTCTCTTGGTAAGATGTTCATAATCAGTAGTGGTCATGGTCACAATGTAGGGGTTTTGTGTTCCAGACAATTGGTCTGAAATAAAGAATTTAGGGTTGCAATTCTTACAAGTGTGTAGGCATGCAATATGTAGGCCACAATCAGAGGTGTTTAACTGATCTAGCCCACACCATTTTGTGCTTCACTGGTATAGTATGGCTGTGGACATGCCCTGTCATGGCCTACCTGAACATTGTCCAGTGGACCGATTATATCAGCCACATATGGTACTACACCAGACATAGCCGCCATACTACGTATAATTTGGCTGCCATATTCGATTCCACCATACCGTGGTGCCTACAGGGACCAGTGGGTGACGCTGGTCTTCATTGGGTCAGCCTGTGTGTTAAGACCACCCTCCCCATGACCACAGCATGGTAATGAAAATTAATGCAAAAAAGGTGGCTCTAAACTTACCAAAGTGGAAAGAGGGGGGAGGGGGGCGACGGGGCAAATGTCTCTCCCTCCCCCTCACGCCCCATTCCCCCCTTCAGAACCCCTTGCTTGACGGAACCCTGGTTTTGTGACTAATAATTAAGTTCAGAGATAATATGTTACTTATTACACCCCAAAAATCTATTGATTGCTTCCTGCATGGGATCTTAGTAGTTCCTACACAACCATGTCAGGTGACTGATGTCATGCAATCTGACTTCTGTAGCTGTTGCTATTGTATTATTGATATAGTATCACAATTTGGTCTCCATGGCAACTGACGCCAACTATTGTGCACTTACATGAATGTTTCTTTATTCTTTTAAACTGTTAAAACCTTTTTGCACCAGGTAAGATGATACAGGACAACAGGGTCCTCACATCACTTGGACTTGTGAGGTGTGGACTAGGTCCAAAGGACATTAGTGCAGTCTTAGATGCCAGAAAAAAGAACACTGTGCTGACGTCACTTGATCTATCAGGGAACACATTCAAAGGCCAAAGCATAACCTCTCCTGGTAAGATGTTCATAACCAGTAGTGGTCATGGTTATGGAGCAGGGTACATGTGGGGAGTAGTGTGTTAGGGGTACCCTATGGAGCAGGGTACATGTGGGGAGTAGTGTGTTAGTACCCTATGGTGCAGAGTACATGTGGGGAGTAGTGTGTTAGGGGTACCCTATGGAGCAGGGTACATATGGGGAGTAGTGTGCGTGCAGGTGGCTTGCCCGACGATAAAACGATACAGTTATATTGTTTACTAGCCAAGCTTGTAATAGTGCTACATCTAGCGCTAACGATTGCAAGTATAAATTTACACTTACAAAGCAATACGATCAGAACGGCTGAGAACGCGCACGCATACACAGGAAAAAAAGTTAGGAATACTACAGAGAAATACCACGGTTTACTACTGCAGTAATAATTATACAGCAGTCTTACATTACTTTGCACCAACTGATATCGCTGTTATTTTAAATGCTGCAAATATCTAGCTAATGCTACAAAATGTCATAGAACGCATTGAGGACCATTGTAACTGGCGTTGAAACAATTGCATTCTGATGTAAATGATGAAATGCAACGATTTACCACAAATGTCGAAATACAGTCACGTGAGAAAATTCTTATCTTTAGCCTCGTTCGCAGACACACAATTCAAATCGTTGGGCGCGGCCCAACATGCATCTGCGCAGGCGCTAAGGTCGTACTATGAAGCGGGAACTCCTTTCGAATTTAAAATCTAGGATGCGCGGGGTGGCAAGGGGCTGGGGGGGGGGGGGGGGGCACACACAGTTTGCTTGTATCAAAGTGGTAAGATGATACACATTTGCTTCTGTGCGTTTTACTGTCCGAGCTTTCATTTTGTCCAGAAAAATGTAAAAGGTTTTAACCGATTCCGGCCAGATTAATTATCCGCAATTGCGCACCCATACGGCCGTAAATTTTTTTCATTCTTAACGGGCGAGCGTCGAGTGGCATATAGGAGCAGAAGAAAGCGGTATGGGTAAGTAACATTCAACCATTAGTATACACTCCCCGGCATATTATGGTACTCGTGTTTGGTCACGATCGCTGTTTTGTCTGGGTCGCGTGCGTGTACAAATTACGCATTATGGTACTACTTTAAGCAGAGAACAAACATCCATTTCTTCAGGCGGAATAAGAAGTAAGTGAACTTTTCTAGTGTATCTTGTAATAAAAGGTATGGTTTTCTTACGCTAGTGAGCGAATAACGTTAGCAGCAGCTACATAATTTCGAGGTATGTTCTAATTGATGCGCGCGTGCTGTTTCCTGTTTGAATCCGCACCCTCGTCATTGATGAATTGTGGATGGTGTGTTTAATAGTCAGGGAGTGTTGTAGGTTGTGTTCGAGTACTGCTGACATGGTTGGTACATGTATGTGGGGTTGATTATTATTGGTGAGTGGAAGCTTTTGTGTGGTGTGGGATGCTGGAGGCTTGTAGGTAGTGTATGCGTATTGTGGCTTTTTGGAGGAGGATGTGTGGGGTTTGCAAGTATTGAGGCTTATAGGGTTTTGTGTTAGAGGATTGTAGAGTGTGTGTGGGTGTAGAAGGTTTGTGTGTGTTGGTGTCAAAGGTTGTATGTGTCGAAGGTTTGTGTGAGTGTTGGAAGCTTGTAGGTGTGTTTGGGTTTGGAAGGCTTATAGGGTGTGTGGGCGCCAAAGAACAAAACAGTACTGGTTTGGAGCGCTTCCTGTTGTTCAGCACAATTCTAACTTGTTCAGAGGCCTTCAAATCATCAAGTACAACAGAAGACAATTTGTCTTCCAAAACAAATGTCTCGTAATACGCAGTTACTTTAGAATTTGAAGTTATTTTCTGCCGCAGAGCCTTAAACACCCACACGCAAGCCTTTGACACCCCCACACACACAAGCCTTCGTAAACCCACACACCCTACAAGCCTTTGACACCCACACACACACACACTACAAGATTTCAACACCTACCAACACACACCCTAGAAACCTCGTGTGTGTGGGGGTGTCAAAGGCTTGTGTGTGGGTGTTTAAGGCTCTGCGGCAGAAAATAACTTCAAATTCTAAAGTAACTGCGTATTACGAGACATTTGTTTTGGAAGACAAATTGTCTTCTGTTGTACTCGATGATTTGAAGGCCTCTGAACAAGTTAGAATTGTGCTGAACAATAAGAAGCGCTCCAAACCAGTACTGTTTTGTTCTTTGGCGTATATCTGTTTGCATATCACTTGTGTATCATTGTAAGTGCATGTTTATCTCTCTCTGATTTCTGCAGGTGTCCCCATTTTCACTTCCAACGTCTTCAGTTGCTATTACTGTAAGTGCTATGATTACAATTCCTGCTTTGAATGCCATTTAATTGTAGGTGTCACATTTTAGCCCTACTTTTGCTGGTGATCAGGTAAATTTCCAGGATGTAAATTGTCAAAGTGTTCATAGATTTATTCCCCCAGTTGACATCTGATTTCTACAAATCTACAAAGTAGCTAAGTTGCAAATTTTAGTTCACAAACTAACTCCTGTATCCGATATTCCAGAGCTTTTACTCCAAGTCAACCTGTTCCCATGCAAAAAATGACCCCATCACGTCCTCCAATGAAGGTCTCTGCATGCAGAAGCATCAACTCTCTACCCGTGCAACAGTCATTAGAGGTACAGTATTTTTTCATGCTGTGATGACCTATCTGGATAACATGTGCAGGGTGATCAGCCAGAGAAAGGAGCAGGAATATTTGAGGTGAGTGTAAAGGCACACTACACCTATCCGTCAGTATATTGATGCCCATGCAAACATCAAATGCCAAGTGCATATGGCAGACCACTTACCTTGTCTCTGTTTTTCAAATTCAACCTGCAGTGATGAAGAATGTGAAAACACAACTAAGTATGAATTGGCTAGGGCCCAAATAATTCAACAGACAAAATGCAAGGTGCATATCGAGTGAGTGCGTGTGAATTCACTCTGCGATTTGGTGGGACCATCACTCAGTTTTAGTTTATTTAACCATTGATGTTATGGAGTTAGGTACAGGGCTGTAGTACAGGTGATCACGGGTTTGAATTCTGACCAATGCATAGTTTTTTTCACCTTTTTGCTTTTTGGGTGAAATCCCCTGCACTTGGTATGAAGGTCACACCTGATTTGGTGTGTCCTACCTTCACACCAAATAATTGGGGGCCTTCACACTTTTGATGTTGCTGCTAGACCACTTACCTTGTCCCTGTTTTCAAAGACAACCAGTGATGAAGAACGTGAAAACAGAACTGAGTATAAATTGGCTAGGGCCCGAAAAATTCAGCAGAATAGAGATGTTCCTAATCAGCAAGAAATGGTATGTTACTGTTCAAATTAACACATTCCTATAACATGACTTTCTTGTAACTTACTACCAGTAATACAATGGATGGTGGTGATGCTGTACTTGTTACATCACAGTGGTGGCATTCACAACAGTGCACGTGTGTGCATTACGGGGATTGTTGCTCAGATTGGCGGGGTTGGAATTCCTAGACCAAAAAAGAACTGCACACTTCAAGAACTTCTAATTTATTTTGGTCATAGAAGAGAAATTAGTACAAATAAATAACCGGCTGGATTGTGTAAAGAGGATGTAATTGTGTTGAAAATGCAATTGATGAAGTTCATTTCTTTATAAAGTTTAGTCCTTGTTAATGTTAATTAATGGCTGCACATTCTCGTTCCCAGACTAATGAGGAATTACTACAGTGCAGTAATGTAAAATCTGGGCACTAGTAACGATATTTGTTGTATTTTCACACACACGCATTGCTCCTGTGAGTCGCTAAAACTATTGCAATACAGCATTACTACAGTAGCAAAGTATGCAAAAGTAGAGCAAATTTTACTACCAATGTAAAAAATACATGCCATGTAAAACACCATTTTTATAGCATTCGCAAATCACAGTTTACATCGGTTTACAACAACATTTACATCAGATCATATGGAACTACTCTAGAACTTCAGGGTAGCAATACAAACATTTTTTCCTGTGATAACGTACATATGCATTAATTTGTTAATTAAACAAGTAAATAAAAACCTTCTCTAACGAGAAAGTTGGTGGGCATATAGGATTGACAATGTTGGTGTAAAAAGCACGGAAACAAGTGTGACAGAAATGTTACTGGAAAATTGAAATAGGCCTATATTTAGCCCATTTTCTCAGGCGTGCGCTGCCTAAATGTGACTGGGCTAAATATAGGCCTATTTCAATTTTCCGTGCTTTTTACACCAACATTGTCAATCCTATATGCCCACCAACTTTCTCGTTAGAGAAGGTTTTTATTTATTAGGTACATGTGGGGAATAGTGTGTTAGGGATACCCTGTGGAGCATTGTACATGTGGGGAGTAGTGTGTTAGAGGTACCCTATGGAGCAGGGTACATGTGGGGAGTAGTGTGTTAGGGATACCCTATGGAGCAGGGTACATGTGGGGAGTAGTGTGTTAGGGGTACCCTATGGAGCAGGGTACATGTGGGGAGTAGTGTGTTAGGAGTACCCTATGGAGCAGGGTACATGTGGGGAGTGGTATGTTAGGGGTACCCTATGGAGGAGGGTACATGTGGGGAGTAGTGTGTTAGGGGTACCCTATGGAGGAGGGTACATGTGGGGAGTAGTGTGTTAGGGGTACCCTATGGAGCAGGGTACATGTGGGGAGTAGTGTGTTAGGGGTACCCTATGGAGCAGGGTACATGTGGGGAGTAGTGTGTTAGGGGTACCCTATGGAGCAGGGTACATGTGGGGAGTAGTGTGTTAGGGGTACCCTATGGAGCAGGGTACATGTGGGGAGTAGTGTGTTAGGGGTACCCTATGGAGCAGGGTACATGTGGGGAGTAGTGTGTTAGGGGTACCCTATGGAGCAGGGTACATGTGGGGAGTAGTGGGTTAGGGGTACCCTATGGAGCAGGGTACATGTGGGGAGTAGTGTGTCATCATGAACTTACCAACTTCAATGGATTACACGGGAGGGGGGTAGTCTCGTACCCAGGCTGTCTATGACGCATGCGATTATCGCTGTAAACAGTATAATTACTACGTCCAGACGTAAGCGATTATCGAGTCTGGGAAACAAGTCAAAGATTTTTGTTCCAGCGTCCCTAATTATTGAAGACGCTGTTTATATCTAAATATAGCGTGACGTAATGATCACGGGAGAAATTAACCCAATTAAGTAGACACCAAAAAGCAATTGCGTGGGCATACAATGTGCGATTAACCTTTCCTATTACGCTAGCCTCTCCAACTTCCTACGCTAGCCTCGCCACGTCCCTACGCTAGCCTCCCCTCCTTCCCACCATCCTACGCTAGCCTCCCCATCTTCCCTACACAAGCCTCTCCACCTTCCCTACGCTAGCCTCCCCATCTTGGCTTCCCTACGCTAGCCTCCTAAAGTGGGGAGGCTAGCGTAAGGAAAGTGGGGAGGCTAGCGTAGGAAAAGTGGGGAGGCTAGCGTAGGGAAGGTGGGGAGGCTAACGTAGGGAAGGTGGGGAGGCTAACGTAGGGAAGGTGGGGAGGCTAGCGTAGGGAAGGTGGAGAGGCTTGTATAGGGAAGGTGGGAAGGCTAGCGTAGGGAAGTGGGGAGGCTAGCGTAGGAAGGTGGGGAGGCTAGCGTATTAATAGGAAAGGTTAATCGGTTTAAGTATGCCCACGCAATTGCTTTTTTGTGTCTACTTAATTGGGTTAATTTCTCCCTTGATCATTACGTCACGCTATATTTAGCGTCTTCAAAAATCCACGCTGGAACAAAAATCTTGTTTCCCAGACCGTCTGAACGTAGTGATTATACTGTTTACATAATCGCTTACGTCATAGACGGTGTGGGTACGAAGGAGGGGGGGGGGGGGGAGGGGGAGAGACTTTTACACCTCGCAGATGGAAATATTCATTACACCTGTAAAGTACATACAATGTAACTGTCAGTTGCTATACCCTGCCAACTTCAGTACCACATAAAATATTCATTGACGGTTGAAGACGTTGTGGGCTCATTTATAGTGCTTCGCAATCCGCCCCTTCTCTCCAGGACCACAACCACCAAAGCATTATTTCCTGCCTACTTCGTACCTTCATTACGAGGTTACGTGTACCTAATACATCCAGTCGTAGTGAGAACTTCAACCTTGCTTTGTTACCTAAGTGGAAGATAGATACATGTATGGTTATGGCGATTTGGTATGATAAATGAGCTGTACTGATATCAGCAGGGGTATATCAACTGACAGTTATTATAATGGTTGTGTATTTTATCCATCTGTGGGGTGCAAAAAGTATCCTTTTGCAAGTCCCCCCATTCCGTATAGCCCTTCCTGCCACAAAAAAAATGAAAATGTGGAATGCCTGCAGCATGCTTGTGTACTGACTGTGAAACCAGCTTGACTCATCACTACATGTACTTTGTGATTCATTTCATGACGCATGCAGGGCAGGGTTATGTTCTTGTGAGGGTTTGCTACATGTGTATAGCTCAATACACCTGGTGGTAGGGAAATTCCATTGCAGCAACTGTAAAAGTAATTCCGCATTTTGAACTGGTCAAGGATTTAATTGAAGGCACCCTTCATGTATCAATTGGGATGCAGTTCTTTGGTTATTTTAAACCTTGCACCTGTCCTATATGTGTTACCTACTGTATGTATTCACATGTTCATAGAAATGAATGAGAAGCCCAAGCTCCCAGCAGTTGACATATCCCTTTTGATTGCCAATGTCAAACCCATTGATAATGATGACGAATTTGTTCATGGATACAGTAAAAAGGTTGTTCTTATTGTACACACTACTAATGATCGAGAGTATCTGGCATGTCTCACACTGATGAAGCCCCCTACAAAGCGTGACAGCTGTGTTCGATTCACTAAAGAGGAATGCTATGAGTTTACACTGGGCACATTTGGTGGATACAGTGCTGCCTTAGTCAAAACAAAACAAGGAGAAGAGTGCCTACCTCACATTAATGCAGCAATTTCACAATTTCCTAATGCTCAGGCAATTATTGGAGTTGGCGTCGCCTGTGCTAAAGGGAAAAAAGATGCGGATGATGTGCCTAAATTTGGTGATGTGTTAGTTTCAGACAGAATAGTGGAAATGACAAATGTCAAAGGTAGTCATGATAAGCTTATAAATCGTGGTTCAACAACGCTTATTGCTGATCACCTGCAGCATAAATTCTGCCATAACAAGAGCATGTTTCATTTTCAATGCACTGAAGGTCAGACTCCTAGGAATGCGAAGGTTTACTCTGGAGGAATTATTAGCTGGAATCAGCTGCTTAACAACCAAATAACCATACAGAAGGTTTGGGAAAATGCACCTGAAGCTATAGGTTATGAAATGGAGGGTTGCGAGTTAATGAAAATTGTGCGAGAACAGGATAAGGAAGGCAGGAAGATGGGAGCAATCATCATCAAGGGAGTGAGTGATTGCGGAGATGGTACTAAAGGGGGTGATTGGCAGCTAACCGCTGCCCTCGCTGCTGCAGAATATGCAAATTTAAGGTTGAAGGAGCACCCATATGCATTTCAGATTGGTAAGTGTAACAGTGTAATTGATCCATTTCACCACCTCACACCATCACCAGTACCACCTATCACCACCACTTGTACCACCTCACACCACCACTAGTACACCTCACACTACCACTAATACCACCTCACACCATCACTAGTACCACCTCACACCACCACTAGTACACCTCACACTACCACTAATACCACTTCACACCATCACTAGTACCACCTCACACCACCACTAGTACCACCTCACACCATCACCAGTACCACCTATCACCACCACTTGTACCACCTCACACCACCACTAGTACACCTCACACTACCACTAATACCACCTCACACCATCACTAGTACCACCTCACACCACCACTAGTACACCTCACACTACTACTAATACCACCTCACACCATCACTAATACCACCTCACACCACCACTAGTACCACCTCACACTACCACTAATACCACCTCACACCATCACTAGTACCACCTCACACCACCACTAGTACCACCTCACACCATCACCAGTACCACCTATCACCACCACTTGTACCACCTCACACCACCACTAGTACCACCTCACACCATCACCAGTACCACCTATCACCACCACTTGTACCACCTCACACCACCACTAGTACACCTCACACTACCACTAATACCACCTCACACCATCACTAGTACCACCTCACACCACCACTAGTACCACCTCACACCATCACCAGTACCACCTATCACCACCACTTGTACCACCTCACACCACCACTAGTACACCTCACACTACCACTAATACCACCTCACACCATCACTAGTACCACCTCACACCACCACTAGTACACCTCACACTACTACTAATACCACCTCACACCATCACTAATACCACCTCACACCACCACTAGTACCACCTCACACCATCACCAGTACCACCTATCACCACCACTTGTACCACCTCACACCACCACTCGTACACATCACACTACCACTAATACCACCTCACACCATCACTAGTACCACCTCACACCACCACTAGTACACCTCACACTACCACTAATACCACCTCACACCATCACTAGTACCACCTCACACCACCACTAGTACACCTCACACTACCACTAATACCACCTCACACCATCACTAATACCACCTCACACAACCACTAGTACCACCTCACACTATCACCAGTACCACCTATCACCACTAGTACCACCACACACCACCACTAGTACACCTCACACTACCACTAATACCACCTCACACCATCACTAGTACCACCTCACACCACCACTAGTACCACCTCACACCATCACCAGTACCACCTATCACCACCACTTGTACCACCTCACACCACCACTAGTACACCTCACACTACCACTAATACCACCTCACACCATCACTAGTACCACCTCACACCACCACTAGTACCACCTCACACCACCACTAGTACCACCTCACACCACCACTAGTACACCTCACACTACCACTAGTACCACCTCACATCATCACTAGTACCACCTCACACCACCACTAGTACACCTCACACTACCACTAATACCACCTCACACCATCACTAATACCACCTCACACCATCACTAGTACCACCTCACACCACCACTAGTACCACCTCACACCATCACCAGTACCACCTATCACCACCACTTGTACCACCTCACACCACCACTAGTACACCTCACACTACCACTAGTACCACCTCACACCATCACTAGTACCACCTCACACCACCACTAGTACCACCTCACATCACCACTTGTACCACCTCACACCACCACTAGTACCACCTCACACCACCACTAGTACACCTCACACTACCACTAGTACCACCTCACACCATCACTAGTACCACCTCACACCACCATTAGTACCACCTCACACCATCACTAGTACCACCTCACACCACCACTAGTACACCTCGCACTACCACTATTACCACCTCACACCATCACTAGTACCACCTCACACCACCACTAGTACCACCTCACACCACCACTAGTACCACCTCACACCACCACTAATACCACCTCACACCACCACGTGTACCACCTCACACCACCACTAGTACCACCTCACACCATCACTAGTACACCTCACACTACCACTAGTACCACCTCACACCATCACTAGTACCACCTCACAACACCACTAGTACCACCTCACACCATCACTAGTACCACCTCACACCACCACTAGTACACCTCACAATACCACTAATACCACCTCACACCATCACTAGTACCACCTCACACTACCACTTGTACCACCTCACACCACCACTAGTACACCTCACACTACCACTAATACCACCTCACACCATCACTAGTACCACCTCACACCATCACCAGTACCACCTATCACCACCACTGGTACCACCTCACACCACCACTTGTACCACCTCACACTACCACTAATACCACCTCACACCATCACTAGTACCACCTCACACCATCACTAGTACCACCTCACACCACCATTAGTACCACCTCACACCATCACTAGTACCACCTCACACCACCACTAGTACACCTCACACTACCACTATTACCACCTCACACCATCACTAGTACCACCTCACACCACCACTAGTACCACCTCACACCACCACTAGTACCACCTCACACCACCACTAATACCACCTCACACCACCACGTGTACCACCTCACACCACCACTAGTACCACCTCACACCATCACTAGTACACCTCACACTACCACTAGTACCACCTCACACCATCACTAGTACCACCTCACAACACCACTAGTACCACCTCACACCATCACTAGTACCACCTCACACCACCACTAGTACACCTCACAATACCACTAATACCACCTCACACCATCACTAGTACCACCTCACACTACCACTTGTACCACCTCACACCACCACTAGTACACCTCACACTACCACTAATACCACCTCACACCATCACTAGTACCACCTCACACCATCACCAGTACCACCTATCACCACCACTGGTACCACCTCACACCACCACTTGTACCACCTCACACTACCACTAATACCACCTCACACCATCACTAGTACCACCTCACACCATCACCAGTACCACCTATCACCACCACTTGTACCACCTCACACCACCACTTGTACCACCTCACACCACCACTAGTACCACCTCAAACCACCACTTGTACCACCTCACACCTTCACCAGTACCACCTATCACCACCACTTGTACCACCTCACACCACCACTAGTACACCTCACACTACCACTAATACCACCTCACACCATCACTAGTACCACCTCACACCACCACTAGTACCACCTCACACCATCATCAGTACCACCTATCACCACCACTTGTACCACCTCACACCACCACTAGTACACCTCACACTACCACTAATACCACCTCACACCATCACTAGTACCACCTCACACCACCACTAGTACCACCTCACACCATCACCAGTACCACCTATCACCACCACTTGTACCACCTCACACCACCACTAGTACACCTCACACTACCACTAATACCACCTCACACCATCACTAGTACCACCTCACACCACCACTAGTACACCTCACACTACCACTAATACCACCTCACACCATCACTAGTACCACCTCACACCATCACCAGTACCACCTATCACCACCACTTGTACCACCTCACACCACCACTAATACCACCTCACACCACCACTAGTACCACCTCAAACCACCACTTGTACCACCTCACACCACTAGTACCACCTCACACCACTACTAGTACCACCTCACACCACCACTAGTACCACCTCACACCATCACTAGTACCACCTCACACCACCACTAGTACACCTCACACTACCACTAATACCACCTCACACCATCACTAGTACCACCTCACACCACCACTAGTACCACCTCACACCATCACCAGTACCACCTATCACCACCACTTGTACCACCTCACACCACCACTAGTACACCTCACACTACCACTAATACCACCTCACACCATCACTAGTACCACCTCACACCACCACTAGTACACCTCACACAACCACTAATACCACCTCACACCATCACTAGTACCACCTCACACCACCACTAGTACCACCTCACACCATCACCAGTACCACCTATCACCACCACTTGTACCACCTCACACCACCACTAGTACACCTCACACTACCACTAATACCACCTCACACCATCACTAGTACCACCTCACACCACCACTAGTACACCTCACACTACCACTAATACCACCTCACACCATCACTAATACCACCTCACACCACCACTAGTACCACCTCACACTATCACCAGTACCACCTATCACCACTTGTACCACCTCACACCACCACTAGTACACCTCACACTACCACTAATACCACCTCACACCATCACTAGTACCACCTCACACCACCACTAGTACCACCTCACACCATCACCAGTACCACCTATCACCACCACTTGTACCACCTCACACCACCACTAGTACACCTCACACTACCACTAATACCACCTCACACCACCACTAGTACACCTCACACTACCACTAATACCACCTCACACCATCACTAGTACCACCTCACACCACCACTAGTACCACCTCACACCATCACCAGTACCACCTATCACCACCACTTGTACCACCTCACACCACCACTAGTACACCTCACACTACCACTTATACCACCTCACACCATCACTAGTACCACCTCACACCACCACTAGTACACCTCACACTACCACTAATACCACCTCACACCATCACTAGTACCACCTCACACCACCACTAGTACACCTCACACTACCACTAATACCACCTCACACCATCACTAATACCACCTCACACCACCACTAGTACCACCTCACACTATCACCAGTACCACCTATCACCACTTGTACCACCACACACCACCACTAGTACACCTCACACTACCACTAATACCACCTCACACCATCACTAGTACCACCTCACACCACCACTAGTACCACCTCACACCATCACCAGTACCACCTATCACCACCACTTGTACCACCTCACACCACCACTAGTACACCTCACACTACCACTAATACCACCTCACACCATCACTAGTACCACCTCACACCACCATAAGTACCACCTCACACCACCACTAGTACCACCTCACACCACCACTAGTACACCTCACACTACCACTAGTACCACCTCACATCATCACTAGTACCACCTCACACCACCACTAGTACACCTCACACTACCACTAATACCACCTCACACCATCACTAATACCACCTCACACCATCACTAGTACCACCTCACACCACCACTAGTACCACCTCACACCATCACCAGTACCACCTATCACCACCACTTGTACCACCTCACACCACCACTAGTACACCTCACACTACCACTAGTACCACCTCACACCATCACTAGTACCACCTCACACCACCACTAGTACCACCTCACATCACCACTTGTACCACCTCACACCACCACTAGTACCACCTCACACCACCACTAGTACACCTCACACTACCACTAGTACCACCTCACACCATCACTAGTACCACCTCACACCACCATTAGTACCACCTCACACCATCACTAGTACCACCTCACACCACCACTAGTACACCTCACACTACCACTATTACCACCTCACACCATCACTAGTACCACCTCACACCACCACTAGTACCACCTCACACCACCACTAGTACCACCTCACACCACCACTAATACCTCCTCACACCACCACGTGTACCACCTCACACCACCACTAGTACCACCTCACACCATCACTAGTACACCTCACACTACCACTAGTACCACCTCACACCATCACTAGTACCACCTCACAACACCACTAGTACCACCTCACACAATCACTAGTACCACCTCACACCACCACTAGTACACCTCACAATACCACTAATACCACCTCACACCATCACTAGTACCACCTCACACTACCACTTGTACCACCTCACACCACCACTAGTACACCTCACACTACCACTAATACCACCTCACACCATCACTAGTACCACCTCACACCATCACCAGTACCACCTATCACCACCACTGGTACCACCTCACACCACCACTTGTACCACCTCACACTACCACTAATACCACCTCACACCATCACTAGTACCACCTCACACCATCACCAGTACCACCTATCACCACCACTTGTACCACCTCACACCACCACTTGTACCACCTCACACCACCACTAGTACCACCTCAAACCACCACTTGTACCACCTCACACCTCCACTAGTACCACCTCACACCACTACTAGTACCACCTCACACCACCACTAGTACCACCTCACACCATCATTAGTACCACCTCACACCATCACTAGTACACCTCACACCACCACTAATACCACCTCACACCACCACTAGTACCACCTCACACCACCACCAGTACCACCTCACACCACCACTAGTACCACCTCACACCACCACTTGTACCACCTCACACCACCACTAGTACACCTCACACTACCACTAGTACCACCTCACACCACCACTAGTACCACCTCACACCACCACTTGTACCACCTCACACCACCACTTGTACCACCTCACACCACCACTAGTACACCTCACACTACCACTAGTACCACCTCACACCACCACTAGTACCACCTCACACCACCACTAGTACCACCTCACACCACCACTAGTACCACCTCACACCACCACTAGTACCACCTCACACCACCACTAGTATCACCTCACACCACCACAGACTGCCGAAAGTGCGTAACCATGCAACACAGATTGGTTTTCAAATACATGTGCTCATAAATGTGCATTTGGTGATGAACGTGGGATGCAATTATTGCACATTAATGTGCACTTGGTGGTCAAAGAGTTAACCTTTATCACCCTTTTGTCCTCAATGGAGGTAGTCTGGTGGTATATAGGAATCAAAGGTGATGGTGGTGTAAAAAGCAAGGGAACAAGGCTTCTGATTGAAAAGGAAAAATGAAATAGACCTATATTAGTTTAACTGTGTGTGCTATTATAGGTCTATTTCATTTTTCCTTTTCAATCAGAAGCCTTGTTCCCTTGCTTTTTACACCACCATCACCTTTGATTCCTATATACCACCAACCTTCGACTTGCGTACGCAAATATCATATCTAGAAATGACCCATACATTGGCGGTCATCTTGCTTTTTTAATTAAATTTGAATTTTAACCAACTTTATAATGCACTATAAGCAGGTCTGATTATGATATTTGTACTTCAAAGATCATTTCATTAACCATTCTTTAACTAAAATCAAGACAAAGCCATATCCGTTAAGTAATTAGTTTGCGGTTTGCGAATCGACAAATATTCCTGTATAGATATCTTCCCACAGACATGTATGGGGTACTTCAATACCAAGCACGCCAGATTTTTCTTACCCATACATCGAGAACATTGTTATGACACTCCTGGGAAGCATCACCTATGGGAAGATACGGGAATATTCGTTGATTCGCTAACCGCGAGTTAAATTGACTGCTCATTTCTGGATATGTTGAATGCTGAAATAAAATCGATCCCTTGTTTTAGTGGTTACTTGCTCTACATTTGACTGATGTTTCCATAAATGATGTAAACGCTCGTGTATGTAGTGAGCATTTCATTCGAGAGGACTACATCCAGCCTGTTATCAGTGGATTTGTACAACGCAGCATACTCTTTATAGCCTACATAAAAATATTGTCCAGTTCAGGAAAAGCTCATCTCATGGCAGTTACTGCACATGAGGGAATAATCTTTCTAACTCTTCTGCCTAATCAGATCCTGAAAGTCTGTCATATATGCTGCCCTAGGCATGCATGCATGTATGCCACATTGTGACCCCTCCTCACCCCTGCCACATTGTCACTACCTGCCACATTGTGACCCCTCACCCCCTGCCACATTGTGACCCCCCTCACCCTCTGCCACTTTTTGACCCCCTCACCCCCTGCCACATTTTGACCCCCTCATCGGCACCCTCCCAACACACCACCCTACACATAAACACTTCCAAACAATAAGTGTTCAAGATGTACACCTCATACCCAACTCACTCTCTTTCCCCCAACCACACACTCAAGAGCTGCCTAGTTAGCACCTGATTTTAAGTTGCCCTCTCTAAAATGTTTGAATTGAACACCCCCTTTGAGGTTTTTTGAACCTGCACCAACACACTCCCATATATACCAGCACACACAGCACACATTAGCGAATACACCAAACCACACATCAGGCTACAGAACTCTTAACAGCTTCACAGTTAGTAATACCCCCACCAGTGTGCACTTCCAACCCACTTATCACTACACACTAACACCATGCTATGTGTGGGAGTCATGTGCTGACTGCTGACCAGTGTGTGCTTGGGTTGGGTGCTTATGTGTGTGGAGGGGGGGGATTTGTAGTGGTACACTTGTCTACAGGTGTGTGTTGTGTGCACGGGAATCAGTGTGTGCTGGTGTATGTGTGAATTTGGAGTGTGAATGTGTTGGTGGGCTGGTTTGTGTTGGAATTGCTGAGAGAAGTTAAGAGTACACTGGTGTATGTTGTGTGTTGTGTGTTGTTATGTGTGTTTGTGCGTATGGTTGTGTGTATGGATTCTTTGCTGTGTACACAAATAGTGCACACTGTTGTCAATCTTCCTATTCAGGCACCCCAGTGTATGAGAAGAAGTCACATGGATTACCTATCACAACGGATAAGTAAGTACTTCTTGTGTGTGTGTACATCTGTGCTGGCAACTTGGTGTTATATTCTACTTAAACCTTGCAGCAGATAATTGTGTTCCAATATTGTTATGTATTCATCTCTATCCAGTGGCCAACAGAATTCTGCAGGAAAACATGGTCGTAACCCTACACCTGTGCACTCCAGCCATTTGAGGTCACATTTTGAACAGGATATGGATGGTAACCTAAATACCACATGCATTCAATTTAACATGCACACATGGTCCCTTCGTACCATCATGTTTGGTGTTCCCTCCATTGTACCATGTTTGGTGTTCCCTCCATTGTACCATGTTTGGTGTTCCCTCCATTGTACCATGTTTGGTGTTCCCTCCATTGTATGCTTGATTTCATTGTAGTTTTATTGTCATCACCTTCAGGTCCCAGCCAAGTAGAGGCTGACTAATGAATGCATTCTGATGGATGCCATTTTAGTAATGACCAACTTGTTATGTACATGTAACTCTGCTGGACATACATTTTAAAATGTTTGCATTGTATACTTTGCTGCTCGACTTGTTTATTGCATCTGGAGATATATTCTATACTCTTCGAGATGCTGTTTTAGTAACTTGTACTTGTTATGTAGTTCTAATGACATCATTTGTACCTGACTCAGTGAATTAGGGTGCTGCTAACGTTACACATGTGTTTGCTGCTCTCATGTACTTGTCTGGAGATATAAGTGAATTAGATCTAGGATCCTGGTATATGAAATGATAACTCCCTTCCATATACCCCCAGACTGGGAGTTGCCTGGGCAACACTCTCCCTACACATTGTCACTAGGTCACATTTCTCACCCTACACATGGCCACCAGGTCACACCCCTCACCTTACACATGGTCACCAGGTCACATCCCTCACCCTACACATGGTCACCCAGTCCTTGAGTAGAGGTGGTCTGGGCCTGAGTAGAGGTGGTCTGGGCCTGAGTAGAGGTGGTCTGGGCCTGAGTAGAGGTGGTCTGGGTCTGCATTCCCTCACACAACACTCCCCTACAGCATACATTGCCTTGCTTTGTTCTTCAGGTTTAGCTTCCCAGTCTCAACACCACCTTGCCTCAGCAATTTAGTTTGTTTAATTCTTCTGTACCACCATCAGAGGCAATTAACTCAGAGGTACTTCTGTTGACTCCGGTCACCCAAAAGAGCCTTTCCTCCAAGCTGGACAATCATCTCTTCAAAGTTCTTGTGGACATGTCCTCTGTTGCTGACAAGGCTCGCCTCCTCCCCTCATGCTGCATCACAGCTATCAGTCACTCCTTCAGAGGGTCTTGGTCTCCATCTTGATCCTTCCCAATTCCAGGTTTCCATTAAGTGGTGGCTTGGCCTGGACCTTTCCTATGGTTCTTGCTGCCCACTGTGTCCTGAGATTGCCCTAGACCCACTGGGCCATCACGCCATTACCAGCAAAAGGGGTGGTGATGTGTTCTCTCACCACAACAAACTAAGTGATGTCCTTGCAGAGTCCTGTCAGAGAGCTCATTTGGGTGTCCAGGTGGAAATGGGTAGCCATGTCACCCTCAATCACAGCCACACTTGTCCTGCTGACCTTTTGGTTCCAAATTGGGTTCTGGGCAAGCCAGCAGCTTTAAACCTGTCAGTCACATCTCCGCTTAATCTCACAATTATTTTGGAAGCGAGTGTGACAACAGGAACAGCTGCTTGGACCACTGAGCAAAGAAACTGTCTTGGGTCTTGGTGGGGGGATCATTTGGAGCTAGGATTTAATATGATTAATTCCACTTATGCATGTAATATTGGTTATTATTTATTCTAATATCTAATATAGGTACAGAATGATTGTAATTACACTGCATCTAAATCTAAACCAGCACACACCATGACAGATGATGCATTGCCTCTCTGCACCACAACAGAAATTTTTTGGACCAGGTATGCCCTTGAGTGTGGTTCCATAGATACATCTTTGGTTTGGTGAGCCAAATCACGTAGTATTGTCTAGGCAACTGGGCCAAAAACACCTGATGTCTTGATAGCAAAAGACCATATCGTGGCAGCACTGTTGTGAAATTGAAAATTGACCCCAGAGGAGTTGGTCCACACACAGACCCTCCAGCTAGCACACACACATTTAATGTATCCGTAATTAAAAGACTGTACACCAAACACAAACATTATCAGTTAGGAGGGTAGGAGCTCCCTTGCCAGGAATGCTCTGGCAATGGACCAGATCAGGGCAGTATTCAATCGCCCATAGATCGCAGCCACCACTGATGACTTGGGGGAAGGCTGGTGAATTGCCAGGTGAGATGCCAGCCTTGAAATGGTATCACGGGCCTCTTTGCCCCAATTTCCATACGACTGCCAATGGAATACAGGACCAACCTAACTCCTGGCATTTGGGTCCATTGGAGTGTAGCTTACAGGCCTCTGCTGCAAGGGCTGCCTCCCCAGCTTGGTGACATGACTCACCTAAGATGGCTGAGCAGAGGGATGATGTGATGGTGATGTCCAGTGCAGCAGGTTTGCCTCTGTCCCATCCATGCAATAAGAATGTCAGCTGGTCTGATGTGATCAAGGTCTCTAGTGAGGCCATGGCCTCTCTCTACCTAACGCTCAGGTGGGCATGACGACAGAGGTCAAAGATCTCGTCCCGCAAGTGATTGTGGCATATGACCACATGCCTGCAGGTCACAGCATGATGACCAAGAGGATCAAGGGTAGTATGGGAGAGTGGAATGCACTGAGATGGCATTGGGGAGAGAAACCTAGGAGTTAAATGCCAATACTGCCTGCTGAAGATGGATACTGTCAGCACTGCCAAAGCCTGGGGATGATAGGGATGCAATGAAGGCAGCAGCAGCATGTAGCAACATAGAGCGAAGGCCTAGACCACATTTCAGTCCAAGCTGTGCCTGGCACCATGCCCCATTGGGAACTTCAATAGTAGCTGTGCAACCATTGGATTGTCCAACGATTGCACAGCTGCTATTGAAGTTCCCAATGGGGCATGGTGAGGCTGACATCAGATGCTCTGAGGTCCCTTGTCAAGGGACCTCAGAGCATCTGATGCCAGGCTCACATGCGCAACAGGGTAACTGCTACATGGAGATCAACTGTAGCCACATCCGACAGCAACTTCCTGGTCTCTGCACACTTACCACAATAAACTTAGAACAGTGCAAGTAATCACCTATTGGTGCACTGAGGATATCCATATTGGGCAGGAGTGAGCACCTCACATCAGGTGGGAACGAGGTGTTGCCCTTTCTACTGAATAACTCACACTTGGCCAAGTTTACATGTACAGATGTAGGTCCAGGGCTGGGCCCCATCTCCTCAATCAAACGCAAGGCCCACAGCACAGAGCTTGGCGGCTACTAGCCAGAGCTCCGTCATCTAGGTACTAGTACCAGGCTTGAAGGAGGAGGTCAAAACATTCATCACTGTATATATTAATTTTGATGACATGATGTGATCAGAGATATTATCTCTGATGTGATCATACGGATTACGTGTATCAGAACGTTTTAAACTTCATCTACACCACCGGGCCACCGCCTCCACAGGGAAAAAAATCGTGTTCCGGACCTTGGGTTTTAACCTATCGACCATGGGATCTGTTCCATCAAACGTATTCAAAGACTTTGAATACGTTTGATGGAACAGATCCCATGGTCGATAGGTTAAAACCCAAGGTCCGGAACACGATTTTTTTTCCTGTGCACCGCAGGTATGAGGAGCCGTACATGTCACGGAAGTGTCTTCAACTTTTTGTTCTAGTAGTGCTGTGGGTGGCTGGGTCCTATGGCTGTCCCCCTGCACCGGTGAGTAATTTTGTGGGCCCCACCCCCTCAGGACGATAGCGCCAAATGGCGACTCTTCGCAGAGATAATATATAGAGGGATTGGCAACGCGTCACGTGAGCCATAGATATTTGCAATTTTATGTGTGCCATCCGACCTGCTGTGAATCACACGTACATCGAAGTGTGAAAGGGGTACGAAAATTCGCTGGCGTTTTGGAACAAAGATGGATAAGCACGTTTCACTGTTGTACGCAAGCAGGTTATTGTATATGTGTATTTTAACAAGTTTTTCAAGATCGAGAGTTCTCCGCGTCATTTTACTTTTGTTCAGCGAAAAATTCCAATGTTGGGTGCGCTCTTTTTTTGTGGGACAGTATCTAGTGAATCGACGGGTTGTTCTTTCTGAAATCCGTTACCCCAACTTAAAAATGGTTGTATTTTAGCGTGCCATTCTTGTTTTGCCAATAACGCGCTCAGAACCACCCGTATAACATATCGAGTATGCAAATCTTGTGGGACAGTGTAGTCATTGCTATGCAAGCTAGTACTATAAAACCTATACTGGCTTGTAGCACATTCCTTACATTTTAGCGTCCAAGTATAGTGATGTGCACCACGCGTTTGGTTGACAACCTGCATTTTTTCGAAGGGAATGTGAATTTATTCGCAAAAGAACGGCGAGCGCCCACAGCCTCGCGAGAATAGTTTGTTTCTTGATCGTTGAGTACTACCACTAGCCTGCTCTATCCAGCTTTTATTACCGTTGACAAGAGTGTGTTGTTCCCTTCTTGAATGTGTATAAAAGTTTAGCATGCAACCACTACTGCTTAAAAGTCCAATTGGTTTCAAGCGATCTAACTCTACTCCTCACACCCATCTCGAATGTAACCTTAAAATACCCCCTACACAATCCCATTTGTCATCTGTGGTGAGGGGATGGGATTTATTGTTGCTTTGAAGAGTGTGTGTGTGGGGGGGGAGGGGTGGGACAATATATTATCTCTGCTCTTCGCTACCATACCACCAGCGTGCGACAAGTCAAACTGTTCGTTCTACCTCGCCATTCGGACTAACGACTATAACTCCAGCTATCTCGACTTTGCCATGGAGGCCAACGCCAAAGGCTGGCTAGCCGTCGGCTTTGCCCCTCAACCTGTCATGGTATGTATGCCAGCTCCGCGTTTGTACGTTCCCGTCCGTGTATCCTTACCTCTCTATAGCCCGATGCTGACGTCTTTGCCTGTGTGGTGATCGATAACGTGACGGTGGACGTCCTGGACACACGCAACCCCGCCAATAGGTACACCAACGTCAGAGGCGGATCCAGGGGGGGGGGGGGGGGGGGGGGGGGGGGGGTTTTGGGGGTTGCAACCCCCCCTTTCATATATGGTAACGCCCCCTCTTCTGCTAAACACCCCCTCCCCCTTCCCCGCTTTTTGTATCTGGTCTGAAGCGCTGGACAGCACCCCCCCCCCCCCCCCCTCTGCTTTTCGTATCGGGCCTTAAATGGACAGCAACCCCCCCCCCCCCCCCGCTTTTCGTATCGGGCCTGAAGTGGACAGCACCCACTCCCACCGCTTTTTGTATCGGGTCTGAAGCGGGCAGCACCCCCCCGCATTTCGTATCGCGGGTCTCAACCCCCCTTTTGGAAAACCCTGTATCCGCCCCTGAACGTCATTGACACCAAGGTGAGAGGAGTGGGCGGGGCCACCAACGTGACTACAGTGTATCCCTCACAGAATGATCTGTGTGTACATGCTGCTGGTGTGGACAGTGATGGAAGAGTGAGCTGTCTGTATGTCAGGGGGCATAGGGTATGGTGAGGGGTGGAGCTACTCCGCCCCCTTCCCCCTCCCCTTCCCTGTCGCTCTGCATAGGTTCAGTAGAACCACCATAACAGGTGATGGGCCTGGGGAGGAGGACAAGGACCTTGATGGTAACTACTTCATGATGTTTGGTGCTGTGGACGCTGGTGGGTTGAGAACTGACCAATCAGATGTTTACCACCAGCTTTGCCCCTCCCCCTCATAGCCTTCTCCAATGAGAGCACATCTGTCTCGTACCACGTTGCCCAAAACCCATACATCAGCACCACTGCAATAAATCCGACCAATAGCAGTGGCTCGGCCACGCCCACCTTTGGTACCACAGGGTCCCTCACACGTGTGCATGGTATCCTAATGATAGCAGCTTGACCCATGATGGCCACCACTTCTATATTCTTTGCAGCTTGGATGAGGCCTGCCTTACCTGCCAGTGTGGGTTTTTTGGTAAGGATCATGTGTGGTTGTCAAAGTGACCACCATTTTGTGGTTCCACTTCACACATTACCTTAGCTGTGTGGGCGTGGCTAAATTTAGAAATGATTGTGTGAAAGTGAAACTGAACTGGCTCATATGTTATCCAGCAAGAAAATAATAGCACAGTTCTCAGCTATGACCACATGCAGCATTCAAGTGCATAATGCTCACCCAGAATGCACAAAATCCACCAATTTCCCACCACTTACCCGCCACTTTCCCGCCTCTCCACCCAGATGCACCGTTCCTTTGCTATGGGCTCTGTGGCCATTGCTCTGCTTGGCTTCATCATCATATTCATTGCTAACATGCACCAGGACACACCAGGTCTCATCCCATTGGACGGCAGAGTACGTGGGCACACCCCCTTGCTGCTACTCATGTGTAAACATGGCCCCTCCCCTTCCAGCCTTTAGCCTCCGCCCACCTATGGTTAGGGATTGCAGTCACATGGCACTCCACATCTTCAATGTGAGTTAACACACACACCAGGGGGATGGCCACACACACACCAGGAGGATGGCCACACACACACCAGTCCTGAGGATGGCCGCCACACACACACCAGGGGGATGGCCACACACACACCAGGGGGATGGCCACACATACACACCAGGAGGATGGCCACACACACACACCAGGAGGATGGCCACACACATACACCAGGAGGATGGCCACACACACCAAGGGGATGGCCACACACATACACCAGGAGGATGGCCACACACACACCAGGGGGATGGCCACACACACACACACCAGGAGGATTGCCACACACACACCAGGGGGATGGCCACACACACACCAGGAGGATGGCCACACACACACACACCAGGAGGATTGCCACACACACACCAGGGGGATGGCCACACACACACCAGGAGGATGGCCACACACATACACCAGGAGGATGGCCACACACACACACACCAGGAGGATTGCCACACACACACCAGGAGGATGGCCACACACACACACCAGGAGGATGGCCACACACACACACACCAGGAGGATTGCCACACACACACCAGGGGGATGGCCACACACACACCAGGAGGATGGCCACACACACACACACCAGGAGGATTGCCACACACACACCAGGAGGATGGCCACACACACACCAGGAGGATGGCCACACACATACACCAGGAGGATGGCCACACACACCAGGGGGATGGCCACACACATACACCAGGAGGATGGCCACACACACACCAGGGGGATGGCCACACACACACACACCAGGAGGATTGCCACACACACACCAGGAGGATGGCCACACACACACACCAGGAGGATGGCCACACACACACACACCAGGAGGATTGCCACACACACACCAGGGGGATGGCCACACACACACCAGGAGGATGGCCACACACATACACCAGGAGGATGGCCACACACACACCAGGGGGATGGCCACACACACACACACCAGGAGGATTGCCACACACACACCAGGAGGATGGCCACACACACACACCAGGAGGATGGCCACACACACACACACCAGGAGGATTGCCACACACACACCAGGGGGATGGCCACACACACACCAGGAGGATGGCCACACACACCAGGAGGATGGCCACACACACACCAGGAGGATGGCCACACACACACCAGGGGGATGGCCACACACACACCAGGAGGATGGCCACACACACACCAGGAGGATGGCCACACAGGATGGCTGGCTGATGGTACCATATGGTATCTCTCTACCTTATGTTTGTTAGGGGGGGGGGGGGGGGATGACGGCCCAGGGGGCATGCCCCTTAGCTGATGTGTGCATATGTGGACCTAGCTAGCTAGCTGGTCTCACCTAACAAAGACATCAATAGCTCCATTAGTTAGTCAAAGCAAATGCATTTATGAAGTACAATGGAGATCATGCATATAGCCATGGGGGTCCTGAAGTGGTTATGGGGGGCAGGGGTGTGGTTATAGGGGGGGCAGGGAGGTGGTTATTTGGGGGCAGAGGGTGGTTATAGGGGGCAGGGGGTGGTTATAGGGGGCAGGGGGTGGTTATAGGGGACAGGGGGTGGTTATGGGGGGCAGGGGGTGGTTATAGGGGGCAGGGGGGTGGTTGTAGGGAGGCAGGGGTGGTTATAGGGGGCAGGGAGTGGTTTTAGGGGGCAGGGGTGGTTATAGGGGGCAGGGAATGGTTATAGGGGGCAGGGGATAGTTATAGGGGGCAGGGGATAGTTATAGGGGGGGGCAGGGAGGGGTTATAGAGGGCAGGGGGTGGTTATAGAGGGCAGGGGGTGGTTATAGGGAGCAGGGGGTGGTTATAAGGGGGCAGGGGTGGTTATAGGGGGCAGGGAGTGGTTATAGGGGGCAGGGGGTGGTTATAGGGGGCAGGGGGTGGTTATAGGGGGCAGGGTGTGGTTATAGGGGGCAGGGAGTGGTTATAGGGGGCAGGGAGTGGTTATAGGGGGCAGGGGGTGGTTATAGGGGGCAGGGAATGGTTATAGGGGGCAGGGGATGGTTATAGGGGGGGGGCATGGAGGGGTTATAGAGGGCAGGGGGTGGTTATAGGGGGCAGGGGGGTGGTTATAGGGGGCAGGATGTGGTTATAGGGGGCAGGGAGTGGTTATAGGGGGCAGGGGGTGGTTATAGGGGGCAGGGGGATGTTATAGGGGGCAGGGGGTGGTTATAGGGGGCAGGGGGGTGGTTATAGGGGGCAGGGGGTGGTTATAGGGGGCAGGGGGTGGTTATGGGGGGCAGGGGTGGTTATAGGGGGCAGGGGGTGGTTATAGGGGGCAGGGAATGGTTATAGGGGGCAGGGGATGGTTATAGGGGGCAAGGGATGGTTATAGGGGGGGCAGGGGATTGTTATAGGGGGCAGGGGTGGTTGTAGGGGGCAGGGGGTGGTTATAGAGGGCAGGGGGTGGTTACGGGGGCAGGGGGTGGTTATAGGGGGCAGGGGTGGTTGTAGGGGCTCTCACTGCTCTGGTGATATTTCTCATTTACAGCCTCTGCTATCAATATGTCTTCAAAATCCCCATGGTAGGTGATGGTGTGGGTGTGATATGTGATGATGTGATGGTGTAGGTGTGATATGTGATGATGTGATGGTGTAGGTGTGAATTGGTGATGATGTGGTGATATGTGATTGGTTAGCTAGTGATGATGTTGAGGTGTGATGTGGTGAGGTGTGGTGGGGTGCACAAACATGTTTGATTTTGGCATCATATATGTCCACATACCTGTATGTCCATATACCTGTATGTCCACATACCTGTATGTCCATATACCTGTATGTCCACATACCTGTATGTCCATATACCTGTATGTCCACATACCTGTATGTCCATATACCTGTATGTCCACATACCTGTATGTCCATATACCTGTATGTCCATATACCTGTATGTCCATATACCTGTATGTCCACATACCTGTATGTCCATATACCTGTATGTCCACATACCTGTATGTCCACATACCTGTATGTCCATATACCTGTATGTCCACATACCTGTATGTCCATATACCTGTATGTCCATATACCTGTATGTCCATATACCTGTATGTCCACATACCTGTATGTCCATATACCTGTATGTCCATATACCTGTATGTCCATATACCTGTATGTCCATATACCTGTATGTCCATATACCTGTATGTCCATATACCTGTATGTCCATATACCTGTATGTCCATGTGCCTGTATGTCCATATACCTGTATGTCCACATACCTGTATGTCCACATACCTGTATGTCCATATACCTGTATGTCCACATACCTGTATGTCCACATACCTGTATGTCCACATACCTGTATGTTCATATACCTGTATGTCCACATACCTGTATGTCCACATACCTGTATGTCCACATACCTGTATGTCCACATACCTGTATGTCCATATACCTGTATGTCCATATACCTGTATGTCCATATACCTGTATGTCCACATACCTGTATGTCCACATACCTGTATGTCCACATACCTGTATGTCCATATACCTGTATGTCCATATACCTGTATGTCCACATACCTGTATGTCCACATACCTGTATGTCCACATACCTGTATGTCCATATACCTGTATGTCCATATACCTGTATGTCCATATACCTGTATGTCCATATACCTGTATGTCCACATACCTGTATGTCCACATACCTGTATGTCCACATACCTGTATGTCCATATACCTGTATGTCCACATACCTGTATGTCCACATACCTGTATGTCCACATACCTGTATGTCCACATACCTGTATGTCCACATACCTGTATGTCCACATACCTGTATGTCCATATACCTGTATGTCCACATACCTGTATGTCCATATACCTGTATGTCCATATACCTGTATGTCCATATACCTGTATGTCCATATACCTGTTTGTCCGCATACCTGTATGTCCATATACCTGTATGTCCATATACCTGTATGTCCATATACCTGTATGTCCATATACCTGTATGTCCATATACCTGTATGTCCATATACCTGTATGTCCATATACCTGTATGTCCAAATACCTGTATGTCCACATACCTGTATGTCCATATACCTGTATGTCCATATACCTGTATGTCCACATACCTGTATGTCCATATACCTGTATGTCCATATACCTGTATGTCCATATACCTGTATGTCCATATACCTGTATGTTGTCCATATACCTGTATGTCCATATACCTGTATGTCCACATACCTGTATGTCCATATACCTGTATGTTGTCCATATACCTGTATGTCCATATACCTGTATGTCCACATACCTGTATGTCCATATACCTGTATGTTGTCCATATACCTGTATGTCCATATACCTGTATGTCCATATACCTGTATGTTGTCCATATACCTGTATGTCCATATACCTGTATGTCCACATACCTGTATGTCCATATACCTGTATGTCCACATACCTGTATGTCCATATACCTGTATGTCCATATACCTGTATGTTGTCCATATACCTGTATGTCCATATACCTGTATGTCCATATACCTGTATGTTGTCCATATACCTGTATGTCCATATACCTGTATGTCCACATACCTGTATGTCCATATACCTGTATGTCCATATACCTGTATGTCCACATACCTGTATGTCCATATACCTGTATGTCCATATACCTGTATGTCCACATACCTGTATGTCCATATACCTGTATGTCCATATACCTGTATGTCCATATACCTGTATGTCCATATACCTGTATGTCCATATACCTGTATGTTGTCCATATACCTGTATGTCCATATACCTGTATGTCCACATACCTGTATGTCCATATACCTGTATGTTGTCCATATACCTGTATGTCCATATACCTGTATGTCCATATACCTGTATGTCCATATACCTGTATGTCCATATACCTGTATGTTGTCCATATACCTGTATGTCCATATACCTGTATGTCCACATACCTGTATGTCCATATACCTGTATGTTGTCCATATACCTGTATGTCCATATACCTGTATGTCCATATACCTGTATGTTCATATACCTGTATGTCCACATACCTGTATGTCCACATACCTGTATGTCCACATACCTGTATGTCCATATACCTGTATGTCCATATACCTGTATGTCCATATACCTGTATGTCCATATACCTGTATGTCCATATACCTGTATGTCCACATACCTGTATGTCCATATACCTGTATGTCCATATACCTGTATGTCCACATACCTGTATGTCCACATACCTGTATGTCCACATACCTGTATGTCCATATACCTGTATGTCCACATACCTGTATGTCCACATACCTGTATGTCCATATACCTGTATGTCCATATACCTGTATGTCCACATACCTGTATGTCCACATACCTGTATGTCCACATACCTGTATGTCCATATACCTGTATGTCCACATACCTGTATGTCCACATACCTGTATGTCCATATACCTGTATGTCCATATACCTGTATGTCCATATACCTGTATGTCCACATACCTGTATGTCCATATACCTGTATGTCCATATACCTGTATGTCCACATACCTGTATGTCCACATACCTGTATGTCCACATACCTGTATGTCCATATACCTGTATGTCCACATACCTGTATGTCCACATACCTGTATGTCCATATACCTGTATGTCCATATACCTGTATGTCCATATACCTGTATGTCCACATACCTGTATGTCCACATACCTGTATGTCCACATACCTGTATGTCCATATACCTGTATGTCCACATACCTGTATGTCCACATACCTGTATGTCCATATACCTGTATGTCCATATACCTGTATGTCCATATACCTGTATGTCCACATACCTGTATGTCCACATACCTGTATGTCCATATACCTGTATGTCCATATACCTGTATGTCCATATACCTGTATGTCCACATACCTGTATGTCCATATACCTGTATGTCCACATACCTGTATGTCCACATACCTGTATGTCCACATACCTGTATGTCCACATACCTGTATGTCCACATACCTGTATGTCCACATACCTGTATGTCCATATACCTGTATGTCCATATACCTGTATGTCCACATACCTGTATGTCCATATACCTGTATGTCCACATACCTGTATGTCCACATACCTGTATGTCCATATACCTGTATGTCCATATACCTGTATGTCCATATACCTGTATGTCCACATACCTGTATGTCCACATACCTGTATGTCCATATACCTGTATGTCCATATACCTGTATGTCCATATACCTGTATGTCCACATACCTGTATGTCCACATACCTGTATGTCCACATACCTGTATGTCCATATACCTGTATGTCCATATACCTGTATGTCCCTATACCTGTATGTCCATATACCTGTATGTCCATATACCTGTGTGTCCATATACCTGTATGTCCATATACCTGTATGTCCATATACCTGTATGTCCATATACCTGTATGTCCATATACCTGTATGTCCACATACCTGTATGTCCACATACCTGTATGTCCATATACCTGTATGTCCACATACCTGTATGTCCATATACCTGTATGTCCATATACCTGTATGTTGTCCATATACCTGTATGTCCATATACCTGTATGTCCACATACCTGTATGTCCATATACCTGTATGTTGTCCATATACCTGTATGTCCATATACCTGTATGTCCATATACCTGTATGTCCATATACCTGTATGTCCATATACCTGTATGTTGTCCATATACCTGTATGTCCATATACCTGTATGTCCACATACCTGTATGTCCATATACCTGTATGTTGTCCATATACCTGTATGTCCATATACCTGTATGTCCATATACCTGTATGTTCATATACCTGTATGTCCACATACCTGTATGTCCACATACCTGTATGTCCACATACCTGTATGTCCATATACCTGTATGTCCATATACCTGTATGTCCATATACCTGTATGTCCATATACCTGTATGTCCATATACCTGTATGTCCACATACCTGTATGTCCATATACCTGTATGTCCATATACCTGTATGTCCACATACCTGTATGTCCACATACGTGTATGTCCACATACCTGTATGTCCATATACCTGTATGTCCACATACCTGTATGTCCACATACCTGTATGTCCATATACCTGTATGTCCATATACCTGTATGTCCATATACCTGTATGTCCACATACCTGTATGTCCATATACCTGTATGTCCATATACCTGTATGTCCACATACCTGTATGTCCACATACCTGTATGTCCACATACCTGTATGTCCATATACCTGTATGTCCACATACCTGTATGTCCACATACCTGTATGTCCATATACCTGTATGTCCATATACCTGTATGTCCATATACCTGTATGTCCACATACCTGTATGTCCACATACCTGTATGTCCACATACCTGTATGTCCATATACCTGTATGTCCACATACCTGTATGTCCACATACCTGTATGTCCATATACCTGTATGTCCATATACCTGTATGTCCATATACCTGTATGTCCACATACCTGTATGTCCACATACCTGTATGTCCATATACCTGTATGTCCATATACCTGTATGTCCATATACCTGTATGTCCACATACCTGTATGTCCATATACCTGTATGTCCACATACCTGTATGTCCACATACCTGTATGTCCACATACCTGTATGTCCACATACCTGTATGTCCACATACCTGTATGTCCATATACCTGTATGTCCATATACCTGTATGTCCACATACCTGTATGTCCATATACCTGTATGTCCACATACCTGTATGTCCATATACCTGTATGTCCATATACCTGTGTGTCCATATACCTGTATGTCCATATACCTGTATGTCCATATACCTGTATGTCCATATACCTGTATGTCCATATACCTGTATGTCCACATACCTGTATGTCCACATACCTGTATGTCCATATACCTGTATGTCCACATACCTGTATGTCCACATACCTGTATGTCCATATACCTGTATGTCCATATACCTGTATGTTGTCCATATACCTGTATGTCCATATACCTGTATGTCCACATACCTGTATGTCCATATACCTGTATGTTGTCCATATACCTGTATGTCCATATACCTGTATGTCCATATACCTGTATGTCCATATACCTGTATGTCCATATACCTGTATGTTGTCCATATACCTGTATGTCCATATACCTGTATGTCCACATACCTGTATGTCCATATACCTGTATGTTGTCCATATACCTGTATGTCCATATACCTGTATGTCCATATACCTGTATGTTCATATACCTGTATGTCCACATACCTGTATGTCCACATACCTGTATGTCCACATACCTGTATGTCCATATACCTGTATGTCCATATACCTGTATGTCCATATACCTGTATGTCCATATACCTGTATGTCCATATACCTGTATGTCCACATACCTGTATGTCCATATACCTGTATGTCCATATACCTGTATGTCCACATACCTGTATGTCCACATACGTGTATGTCCACATACCTGTATGTCCATATACCTGTATGTCCACATACCTGTATGTCCACATACCTGTATGTCCATATACCTGTATGTCCACATACCTGTATGTCCACATACCTGTATGTCCATATACCTGTATGTCCATATACCTGTATGTCCATATACCTGTATGTCCACATACCTGTATGTCCACATACCTGTATGTCCACATACCTGTATGTCCATATACCTGTATGTCCACATACCTGTATGTCCACATACCTGTATGTCCATATACCTGTATGTCCATATACCTGTATGTCCATATACCTGTATGTCCACATACCTGTATGTCCACATACCTGTATGTCCATATACCTGTATGTCCATATACCTGTATGTCCATATACCTGTATGTCCACATACCTGTATGTCCATATACCTGTATGTCCACATACCTGTATGTCCACATACCTGTATGTCCACATACCTGTATGTCCACATACCTGTATGTCCACATACCTGTATGTCCATATACCTGTATGTCCATATACCTGTATGTCCACATACCTGTATGTCCATATACCTGTATGTCCACATACCTGTATGTCCACATACCTGTATGTCCATATACCTGTATGTCCATATACCTGTATGTCCATATACCTGTATGTCCACATACCTGTATGTCCACATACCTGTATGTCCATATACCTGTATGTCCATATACCTGTATGTCCATATACCTGTATGTCCACATACCTGTATGTCCACATACCTGTATGTCCACATACCTGTATGTCCATATACCTGTATGTCCATATACCTGTATGTCCCTATACCTGTATGTCCATATACCTGTATGTCCATATACCTGTGTGTCCATATACCTGTATGTCCATATACCTGTATGTCCATATACCTGTATGTCCATATACCTGTATGTCCATATACCTGTATGTCCACATACCTGTATGTCCACATACCTGTATGTCCATATACCTGTATGTCCATATACCTGTATGTCCATATACCTGTATGTCCGCATACCTGTATGTCCATATACCTGTATGTCCATATACCTGTATGTCCACATACCTGTATGTCCATATACCTGTATGTCCATATACCTGTATGTCCATATACCTGTATGTCCACATACCTGTATGTTCATATACCTGTATGTCCATATACCTGTATGTCCGCATACCTGTATGTCCATATACCTGTATGTCCATATACCTGTATGTCCGCATACCTGTATGTCCATATACCTGTATGTCCATATACCTGTATGTCCGCATACCTGTATGTCCATATACCTGTATGTCCATATACCTGTATGTCCATATACCTGTATGTCCATATACCTGTATGTCCATATACCTGTATGTCCATATACCTGTATGTCCACATACCTGTATGTTCACATACCTGTATGTCCATATACCTGTATGTCCATATACCTGTATGTCCGCATACCTGTATGTCCATATACCTGTATGTCCATATACCTGTATGTCCATATACCTGTATGTCCATATACCTGTATGTCCAGATACCTGTATGTCCATATACCTGTATGTCCACATACCTGTATGTCCATATACCTGTATGTCCATATACCTGTATGTCCATATACCTGTATGTCCATATACCTGTATGTCCATATACCTGTATGTCCATATACCTGTATGTCCATATACCTGTATGTCCACATACCTGTATGTCCATATACCTGTATGTCCACATACCTGTATGTCCATATACCTGTATGTCCATATACCTGTATGTCCATATACCTGTATGTCCATATACCTGTATGTCTATATACCTGTATGTCCATATACCTGTATGTCCATATACCTGTATGTCCACATACCTGTATGTCCATATACCTGTATGTCCATATACCTGTATTTCCATATACCTGTATGTCCATATACCTGTATGTCCATATACCTGTATGTCCATATACCTGTATGTCCACATACCTGTATGTCCATATACCTGTATGTCCATATACCTGTATGTCCATGTGCCTGTGTTATGTTTCCTCTCAGGAGATGGCTGTACAGCTTGGTGCATGGACTGGTTGGTTGTTGGACTAAGACTGTTCATGCTGGCATGTGAGTGACCTTACCTTCAAGAATGAGGCCATATCAGAGAGCTCTCCTCCCCCCTCCCCTCCCACCTCCCCCCCCCTCCCTTCATACAGTGACCAGTGTGGGCCTTGGGCTATACCTGTATGGGGAGAAGGTTAGCCTTCTCTCTGACAGCTCCTCTCTTCTCTGGGTCTTCATCAGTTATGCAGTCTTCTTCATACTTCTAAATATTGCCCTCTTTGTGCTGTTCACAGTTCGTGCCTTCAAGGCTGGTGGTAAAGGTATGTGTGTGTGTGTGTGTGTGTGTGTGTGTGTGTGTGTGTGTGTGTGTGTGTGTGTGTGAGAGAGAGAGAGAGAGAGAGAGAGAGAAGGCTTCATGAAACACCACAGAAGCCATGGATGTACTTTAAGGAGGCCATATTAGTAACCCTCTGGATGGTGTAGGACACACATTATGAGGAATTCATTCTGCATTCATTTCTTCCTTTCTGCATTCTTACTAACTAGCACAACTCTTAAAAATAACTACAAACCCTTTGGTAAGAGCTTAATTCCCCCACAGAAGACAGAAGTGTGGTGTCTTAATTGCTCCACAACAGAACAGGAATAGACCTGTCTACATGCATGTGTGTGTGTGTGTGTGTGTTTGTGTGTGTGTGTGTGTGTGTGTGTGTGTGTGTGTGTGTGTGTGTGCCTTCTCATTGTAGGAGAGCTAAGTTTGATGTAATCATCTCAGCCACCTGCCATGTTTATTGCTTGTATTGTTCCAATTGAGATGTATGATTGGATGATTAGCTAGCTAGTTGCCATAGTAACCAATGAGTGCATGTGTATGTGTGCAGTTGTTTTGTTATAGTTCCTCCTCCCCACTCCTTCCAATGCCTCCACACACACACACACACACACACACACACACACACACACACACACACCTCCTTGCATACAGAAGCAGCAATCGTTGCTCCATTGTTGGTTAGATATTTCATTGGCCGATATGCCATGCCAACAATAAAGTCCAAGAGACCCATCTCTAACATGACAAAGAAGAGCAGCTATGTGGAGATGGTGAATGAGGGGACACATGAAGGCACCAGTCCTACTGGGGAACACAAGGAGACCTCATTTGGGGGCACAAGTGAAGCAAGGCATAGGTCTGGGCACAAGGAAGGAGATGGGTCTGGGGACAAGGATGGAGATGGGTCTGGGCACAAGGAAGGAGATGGGTCTGGGGACAAGGAAGGAGATGAGCCCCAGAAGGGTTCTGAAGCACCAAAGAAGTCATTTGGTGACTACTTCACGGTACGTCTCATCCATCTTCTCTTTCCTTTCTGTTCATTGTTGTTCTATTGTAGGATGCAAATGTTCGAACAGCATTATTATGCATTTTCCTGGTTGTCGTAGTTCCCCTCATGTCCAGCAATCGCGGACATGAATAATTGAATACCCGCGTCACGCGATAAAAATTAATTGAACAGGAAGTGTATGGAGAAATGTGTAAAAACACTCACGGTCCTTGTACAGTAGCTGTAATTCAACTCTACGTAACGGTTTATGATAGGGATACTGATGAGCCATCTTTTCTATATTCTGGTCTCTGTAGAAAAGTGTTCACTACTAATTCCATACGCGTTTTTGTGCTACTACGTACATTTGTATGTGAAACATGATATTGTCATGTTTCTTCAACTTTTTTCTTATCACTCAGCCATAAATCTCAAGTCTACATGATGGAATATGAAGGCTGAACTACTGAGTCGTTTTTTGGAGCAAGTGGTGTATTTTATGCTCTTACACACCTAATTCCCAAGGCACTTTTATGAACCGCACTTCAAAATCTGGGACAAATATATGAAATTATTAATTGTCATCCGACGTCACATGAGCAAATTATTGGTGCTTGGTAGAGCCGATCGTGCCTAGCCTAATAGTTTCCATAAAAACCATAGCCTTAACTTATCTGGCATAGAACCGTACACGCAAGATGGGTGTTCGATATGAAATAAGGGATATGTACCAGTTTTGCAAGCGAACGCATTCTGTCTCTGGTAGGCCTACTTGGATGCATGTAGTTATACCTTCTACCGGAGGGTTTATTTTTAAAGCGAGACCTTGTGCGTATACCATAAACTAGCGTATACTTGTAATGACGTACGGTCTCGACTGGCTCTGGATCGCAACATATACGTACACCAAAGCTATGTGGTTAGTGACCGTGGCAGTACAGTATGTTGAGCGAACACGAGCGCACTTTGCTGTGTCATGTGTATAATGACTATTAGTACTACTGTACAAAACCGATCGACAAGGCCGGACGTTGTGAATGCATTTCAGCTACTTTGTAAAGCTACAATTGGCTGAAGAACTTTATACAAGTGTGAGATCGAAAGATAAATAGATACAAGAGACAGAGATCATATATAGATCTCTGCAAGAGGCAAAGAGTAAGAGGGTCTCCAGGTCCACAGTCGACATAGCCAAGAGGCGTGCCGTTGATAAAAATATAGCATTGCGCAAGGCACAAAAAGGTAGTATAATTACAAAAATTCTAGACAAAAACTGAATAAGCAGTACCAGAGGTGATCGATCTGGTAGAACCTGAGCTGACAGTGATGCACAGCAATTCGGTCGTCCACACGCGGGTGAATTGCATTCAGTCACACACGCGTGTACATAAAGATGCGTGCACTTAAGGCTATCGTAGTCATAAAGGCCGGCATACATATGGCGACTTCCTGCCGACTTGTCGCATGCGATTGTGGCGCCAAGATATCCTTTACGGGAAATTTGATTAAACGCTCTGATTTTTAACCCTCTCTATTTATTTGCCATAAATGAACAATTTTGAATACCTTCACACGAAACTCACTGCCGGCACACTGAATATTTGCAAGGTATGTGATACTGAAATCATTCTGGCACAAATTTATACAGTAGTGTTAGTTTGTCTCAGTACGCGTATTATCTAGCATGCGCGCTGTATATTGCTTTACAATATCTTCATAACTTAACTGCTGCATGGGTGTGGTCTAGGATATAAGAGTGTAAGGGGTTAAGCAACTTGGCCAACACACTAAGCCCTATGGGTGTGGTCTAGAATGTAAGAGTGTCGGGGGTTAAGCAACTTGGCCTACACACTAAGCCCTGTGTGTTTTGTCTAGAATGTAAGAGTGTCAGGGGTTAAGCAACTTGGCCTACACACTAAGCCCTGTGGGTGTGGTCTAGAATGTAAGAGTATTGGGGGTTAAGCAACTTGGCCGACACAATAAGCCCTGTGTGTTGGTCTAGAATGTAAGAGTGTCAGGGGTTAATCAAATTGGCCGACACACTAAGCCCTGTGGGTTTGGTCTAGAATGTAAGTGCGTAAGGGGTTAAGCAAATTGGCCGACACACTAAGCCCTGTGTGTTGGTCTAGAATGTACGAGTGTTGGGGGTTAAGCAACTTGGTCAATGCACTAAGTCATGTGTGTTTATTCTAGAATGTAAGAGTGTCAGGGGTTAAGCAGCTTGGCCGACACTCTAAGCCCTGTGGGTGTGGTCTAGAATGTAAGAGTGTCAGGGGTTAAGCAAATTGGCCGACACACTAAGCCCTGTGGGTTTGGTCTAGAATGTAAGAGTGTTAGGGGTTAAGCAAATTGGCCGACACACTAAGCCCTGTGGGTTTGGTCTAGAATGTAAGAGTATTGGGGGTTAAGCAACTTGGCCGACACAGTAAGCCCTGTGTGTTGGTCTAGAATGTAAGAGTGTCAGGGGTTAAGCAGCTTGGCCGACACACTAAGCCCTGTGGGTGTGGTCTAGAATGTAAGAGTGTCAGGGGTTAAGCAAATTGGCCGACACACTAAGCCCGTGTGCAGGGCCGCCAAGAGCCAGCCCGGGCCCGGGGCAAATTTTTTCTCGGGCCCCAAGCCTAATGAATCTCATCAACTCATTAAACCTTTAAATGCTATCACTTACATCAAACCAGAGGCGTATCCAGGGGGGGGGGGGGGGGGGGGGGTTGCAACCCCCCTTTCATATAAGGTACCGCCTCCTCTTCTGCTAAATAACCCCCCCCCCCCCTGCTTTTCGTATTGGGCCGTAAGTGGACAGCACACCCCTCCCCCCCCCCCCCCCCCCACTTTTCGTGTCGGGCCTCAAGTGGACAGCAACCCCCCCCCCCCGCATTTCGTATCGCGGGTCTCAACCCCCCTTTTGGTAAATCCTGTATCCGCCATGTTGTTTTAGCGTATTCTGCCTTTGACCGCTTTAGCACACATTGCCTTTTCCCTTCTTTTCTGGATACCTGATTTGTGATGGTAGCCCATTCTTGCCGCTCATTAAACAGAAAGTGTAAACCAAGACGCTGATTGGTTACAACAATCTGGGTCCCGAAACTAATTAGCAACTAAGCCATTCATTATCGACCAGGCATGAGGGGGCGTGCCTAGTGACTAATAAAGGGTGTGGCTCTAAAGGCCCGGGCCCCATTGAGGCCCGGGGATTTTGCCCCCCCTGCCCCCCCCTCTCATTGGGGCTGCCCGTGTGTGTTTGGTCTAGAATGTAAGAGTGTTGGGGTTAAGCAACTTGGCCGACACACTAAGCCCGTGTGTGTTTGGTCTAGAATGTAAGAGTGTTGGGGGTTAAGCAACTTGGCTGGCACACTAAGCCCTGTGTGTTTATTCTAGAATGTAAGAGTGTCAGGGGTTAAGCAGCTTGGCCGACACACTAAGCCCTGTGGGTGTGGTCTAGAATGTAAGAGTGTCGGGGTTAAGCAACTTGCTCGGCACACTAAGCCCCTTGTGTGTGGTCTAGAATGTAACAGTGTTGGGGGTTAAGCAACTTGGCCGACACAATAAGCCCTGTGTGTTGGTCTAGAATGTAAGAGTGTCAGGGGTTAAGCAAATTGGCCGACACACTAAGCCCTGTGGGTTTGGTATAGAATGTAAGTGCGTAAGGGGTTAAGCAAATTGGCCGACACAGTAAGCCCTGTGTGTTGGTCTAGAATGTAAGAGTGTCAGGGGTTAAGCAAATAGGCCGACACACTAAGCCCTGTGTGTTTGGTCTAGAATGTAAGAGTGTCAGGGGTTAAGCAACTTGGTCAATGCACTAAGTCATGTGGGTGTGGTCTACTATGTAAGGGGTTAAGCATCTTGCCCCCTCATACTCCCACTCAGGCTAGATGACAAGAGAGAAGTAGTCATTGGATGTCACAGGTGATACATGTTGATAATGATGGTATACATCTACCTGTGTAGGAGGAAGAAAATCCACACTCCTTATGTAAGTTATGTTTTATTGTTGTTGTCACCTTCCCAACACACACTGCCCTACTTTCACAACAACAGCTCTATTGTAATTACACTAATGATTTATCTTATTTAGGTTCATAGCCAACGTAGAAGCAGTCTCCACTTCCAATGAAACTTTTGAACAATATCATCATCCAGTGTCCTTTGTGATGTGACTCCTGTTGATACATTCTGTGTCAATCTTTTTTTGCCTTTTTTGATTGTATATACACACTTAACATTTTGAATGCAATGGATTACGAGGTGGGAGTGTTGTGTATGTGCATGTATACTCACAATATCGCTTACATGACATTACAAGTATAAGTAGTCTCAGCATCAAACTTGAACTTTGTCATTGACTATATAAGAATGTTCAATCCCTTTACAACCATTCAGTTTAACTGAGAGTAGTATTGGCAGCACATGATAGTCTGCATCTTATCTGATGTAGTTATATATGCCATGCCAGTTCAAACATGTACATTAGTACATATCATATCATATAATTTGCACTAATACAGCTCGGCAATATTACCGGTTGCGCTAAAGTATTCATTATGATGACCCACCACCCTTACCTTGTGACATAGGTTGACATCAAGTTGCTTAGTAACGTTAACGTTACTAGTTACTGGTGGTGGTCATCATCATCACCATCCCACCACCACCACCACCCCCACCACCACCACCACCACCATCACCACCACCACCACCACCACCACCACCACCACCACCACCACCATCACCACCACCACCACCACCACCACCACCACCACCACCATCATCATCATCATCATCATCATCATCATCACCATTAGGAATATGAGTAGGCATATAGCATACATGTATTGCATGAGTTGGGGTATATGCCACTTTAATATTTCTACCACCTTGGCGGGGGTTGGGGGTGTGGTGGGGGGTGGAGGGGTATACTGCTGTATCAGTGGTATCCATGTTCCTGAGAGGGAAACCATTCACTGTCAACACAAAAGCCAGTTGGCATGTATAACCCCCCCCCCCCCTGCACACACACACACACACACCTTTAGCATATGCATATTACCATGCTACAACATTATTTCTATTCCTCCAGCAATAAAATTTTCTCATAGTCTGTGATGTTTAGCTAGCATGGCAATTGCAGCAGGGCAGGGGGAGGGGACAACTGACTTAAAATTGCTATGGCCTGATCCCAGCAATGGACAGTGAATATTTCCCCCTACTCAGGGACATGTATAGAACAGCCTCTGATGCATAGGTAGCATGGCAATACATGGTAGAGGGGGGGGGGGGGTAACTGTTCTACCTATGTCCCTGAGTAGGGGGGAAACCCTTCACCATGGTTTATAGTAGCACAATTGTGTGCCCCACCCCCTATAGTTACTACTGCTACATTGCTATCCTGCCAACACCTGATACGGTTGCAGTGCAGTTAATTCTTAGTGGTTGGTATGAGCCACAACCCCTAAGGCTGCATGTTCTGATATGACATTGCCGAAGTCACTGAGGGTGCCAGCTAGAAAAGATCTGCCTGTGCTAACCTAGCTCGCATGTCTCTATGTCATTTAAACTTGTCAGTGCATATGCCTTTAAGATAATTATCAATAACAACTTTAATTAGTCAATAACCATACAACTATATAAAATAAGTGTGTTCACAAGAAGGCAATACGAATGGAACTACAGAGTTTCACAATGCAAACACACATAGCTTCTAAGAACAGCTGCACAGGATTTTTTGTTTCTTCATTGCCATAGTGGATGATAATCTATTGAATGGGAAAAGAGGGTTAATAAAATGGTTCCCAATGGCAAGGGCAACATGTCAAACCACACACACATGCACACACGACAAATACACGCACACACATATACACACGCACATACACACATGCACACAACCCCAACTAGGTCCAGTACAAACCAATGTGTCAATGTCAAGCTGGAGTGATTGTGGGGGACGGAGAAGGAACACACACTCCTACTCGTTCTTTCAGTGCAGAATACTAATAGATACTGGGGGGGGGTCAACAGGTTTGTAAAATGGTCAATGCCCTTCCCTTCCAGGGCTGAAGGGTTGGGTAGAAGGTAGGTGTGTGTACGAGTGTGTGTGGACATCTGGGAACGAATGGTGATGTATAGTGCAGAATGGATTATCTTATAGTTCCTCTCCTACATGCACACATCAGTATGTCTGCATTGCCACCGTACCCTGGGCTTACAAGAGTACAGGGAATACTGTAACACATTAGATGAGTAGGAAGTTGATTTAAAGGCGTGGCATGGGACAAATACATAGGCATGCCTATAGGGGAGGGGGGAGGGGGAGGGGAGAGATCTGACCTCAATTTTTAACCTATGCACAAACTTTCCACAGATGTTAACATACAAGAGGGGTCTGGGTACTAGACTACTTCCCCCCCCCCTCTATAATGGTTAGGGGGCAATGCCCCCTTCCGATAAACGTGTGAGGGCCCCTGTGCTGCCTAAACCATTACACATGTATCGAGGTTTCCAATCTGAACAACCAGGAGACCTGGGTGCTGTTTTGCTCAACCCAGTTTGGCTGTTGTCACTGGTCATGCATGTGTAGCAGGTGTCAGTACGATGTTTTGGGTGGGCTGGTACAGAGACACACACACACAGACACACACAAACTCACACAAACGAGCACACACACAAGTACATAGAGGTGGAACACATTCAATAGCCATCATGATAAAACAAATGCAAGATGCGAATATAAAGCATTTTTAGACGTATAATTGTGAAAGGTACTATTACTATTTTAACCAAAGTGTTTTCTCAGACTAGCTGTTGAAGGTGAAGTCCCAGGCTATAAACTGCAGCTGCTAACATGACCTCATTCTTATTCATTACAATCACATTACCCTTATAATCTGATCATACCTGTAGGGGTGGATGGTGGGTACATGCAGTAAGCCAACTTACTGCCTCTACACCTCCTGTATATTTATATGTCCCAAACCCCTCCTCCCCTCTGAAGGACTTATTCCAATTCCCTCCTTCCCTCCTCCCCTACGAAAAGCAGAGTGCTCCACACATGCTCTCCTGCACTAAGCCATTCAGTAGGGGAGGAGGGGATTGGGACACACACGATGCTTAGAGATGGAACTCACTACCATAGCAACCTTGTTACAGGTCATCCACCATCAGTATAGTTGTCAGTATGATATTTGGGTGGTCACAATAAGCTTCTCTTCATCACCTAGCAAGCTGGAAGATACCATATCCCTGTACATGTATAAAATAGAGACCTCAAAACAAAGACAAGTATCCACAATCAGATAAAGTACATGACATAGGCAGCTGGAACAGACAAATACATAACAACATATGTACATGTACATAGACTTTGGATATGAATATAATATTTGTGTCGGCTATGTTCCTTAACCCCTCACACCCCTGGACCCACAGGGCTCTTTTTGTCGGCTACACTCCTTAACCCGTCGCACTCCTGGAAAGTATGCCACACCCACAGGGCCCTTTTTGTGTCGGCTACGCTCCTTAACCCTCACACTCTAGGAGAGTTCACCACACCCACAGGGCTCTTTTGTGTCGGCTATGTTCCTTAACCCCTCACACCCCTGGACCCACAGGGCTCTTTTTTGTCGGCTACGCTCCTTAACCCCTCACACTCTTGGAGAGTTCACCACACCCACAGGGCTCTTTTGTGTCGGCTATGTTCCTTAACCCCTCACACTCCTGGACCCACAGGGCTCTTTTTGTCGGCTACATTCCTTAACCCGTCGCACTCCTGGAAAGTATGCCACACCCACAGGGCTCTTTTTTGTCGGCTACGCTCCTTAACCCCTCACACTCTTGGAGAGTTCACCACACCCACAGGGCTCTTTTGTGTCGGCTATGTTCCTTAACCCCTCACACCCCTGGACCCACAGGGCTCTTTTTTGTCGGCTACGCTCCTTAACCCCTCACACTCTTGGAGAGTTCACCACACCCACAGGGCTCTTTTGTGTCGGCTATGTTCCTTAACCCCTCACACTCCTGGACCCACAGGGCTCTTTTTGTCAGCTACATTCCTTAACCCGTCGCACTCCTGGAAAGTATGCCACACCCACAGGGCCCTTTTTGTCGGCTACGCTCCTTAACCCCTCACACTCTTGGAGAGTTCACCACACCCACATGGCTCTTTTGTGTCAGCTATGTTCCTTAACCCCTCACAACCCTGGACCCACAGGGCTCTTTTTTGTCAGCTACGCTCCTTAACCCCTCACACTCCTGGAAAGTAAAAAACACCCACAGGGCTCTTTTTATGTCAGTAATGTTCCTTAACCCCTCACACTCCTGGTCAATACACCACACCCCACAGGGCTCTTTTTTGTAGACCACATTCCATAACCCTTCACACTCCAGGAAAGTACACCACACCCACAAAGCTGTTTTTAGTAGGTTATGTTCCTTAACCCCTCACACTCCTCACCACATCCACAAACGCTCTTTTTTGTAGGATCTTGTTTAACCCCTCTCACTCTACAAAAGTAATCCACACTCACAGGGCCCTTTTATGTCGGTTTAACCCCCACTCTTTCTTACAAATTAGACCACACCTACAGGGTTCTTTACGCCCGGTAAGTAGGCCACACCAACGCTAAACTGCTCACAACATGAGTAGCTTTGTTACCGGCAATCCACTATCCGCAAGCGAAACGAAGTGGACAATAGAAATGCGAGGGAAAATGTATGGGACAATTTAAATTTTTAATCATGATCCATCAAATCATTCACGAATGCGCTTTCAACACGCCCTGATACAATCACACATACACGCCTTACTACTTACGTTAAGGAAAGTAGCCATGAGCATTAAAAATAACAAGTAAATAAAAAACATTCTCTATGAGAAAGTTGGTGGCATATAGGATTTGAAGGCAATGGTGGTGTAAAAAGGAAGGAAACAAGGGTCTAATAATAAGGGAAAATGGAATAGTCCTATATTTAGCACACGAACAACATACTATATCCTACATATAGAAATGTGCTAAATATAGGACTATTCCATTTTCCCTTATTATTAGACCCTTGTTTCCTTCCTTTTTACACCACCATTGCCTTCAAATCCTATATGCCACCAACTTTCTCATAGAGAATGTTTTTTATTTACTTGTTTCATTGATTTTTATTCATACCCGATTATGAGCCGTATAGCATGTTAAGTAATCCATCTTGATATGAGAGGGAGGTTGTAAAGGTACGACATGCCATTGAGTGACCTTAACTCTTTTCGCCGAGCGAGATGCACGTTCAGGACTATGGCAATATCGCTGTCTTTTTTCAGGATCTGTACCTTGCACGTGAAGGCATTTTGAAAAAAAAAAAACTACTTCACTAATTTACAAAGAGCGTCAAACTTACAACGATCGAATAACAAGTATGATTCTAATACACAGCCAAATTTCATTTACTGGGTCAAACATGTATACATACCATACTCTATATGTTGACGTAATCTGGTTCAAAATGTTAACACAGTCTGGTTCATACGATGTAGGGAAATACTATGTAGAGGCTTGATACACCCTACTCTAAACAACATGTTCCACATAGTGGGAACAGATTGATAACATGCTCTACCAGAAAAGCGGTTTCCCTTATAAGGTACGGTTTGTACAGTTGTTGGACAATTGTATTCATATGTTGCTATGCTAACCACCCTTCGTACAATTGCGTCATCGCTATAATTAGAAATATATATTTAGAAATACATTTTTAAGTGTGCAGTACAATACAAAAGCATAAGTTATGCTAAAAATACAAAAGTCTGTTCTCCTGAATGATTTCACGTTCCACGTTCCTGGAAGAGGTCACACAGTCTTCTGAAACTGGCAAGTAGCACTGTATTCATGAACCAAAGACACAGGTCGTTGTCCAGCAGTGCGGCAGATAGGTTCAAGAGTGGGCAATCATAGCTCATTCACCACCGGCAGTCCATCAGGTAACAAGAGAACTCATGAGAACCTTGCACCAGGCAGTGCACACTGACATTGTAGGTTCAAATGTTTCCATACTTGATCTAAATAAAGAGCATACATGCTCGTACATCTTTCATTTATGTTACAATAAAACTCACACTGCAATCAGTAGCCAAGGATGGTCGTGTGCAGATATAAGTTGTAATGTTGAAATTGTACATGATTTTCACAATACCTGACGAGCAAGCAAACAAACTCAATATAGCAAACATACATGTATACGCCCATAATGGATGCCATCAAAACATACAACAGTCACACACAGAAACACACAACACAAATGTCCAAACACAGAAATATCCACACTCATAACATACCACATACATGCACACTCCTGCACAAACCTTTCTCATAACACCTGGTTGATAAATGGCCTTAGGTGACAGGAGGTCTTACTCAGAGACAGCGTACCATGTGTTGTACCAGTAGAACAAAATTAGAGCATCACCACACCTACAACTGGTCACCACATGTTTAAAAACCAGTATGAAAGCAGGATAGATGACCTACCTTTCACTTGCAATGCCATCATGACAAATATATACAGATAGTCGAGTTATCTCTAGGGGCTAGTCCAACTGAATACATTCTACGTTCTTACATTGGAGTTGAAGGCTCAAACCTTAAGGGATAAAATGATGGTACAATTAACCAAACCAGAAACAACCTTTCAGCT
>OY811976.1:408027-550527 GCA_963681505.1 Eunapius fragilis | reverse complement strand
GATGGAATGAGAGCACAACGATCTACAGTTCTACGTTTGTTCCGTGTCATAAAACGGTGATGGTTATAGATATAGAGAAACAATTTCCTGTTTCTCGTGCCCAGTCCTAAAATAATTCTTGGTACTACCCTAGCCCTCCCTAGTCTCGTACCCCGACCATTTCCACATTTATGATGGGCTAGGCGCCATAAGATGCCAGGCATGTAGATGAGTTCTTGCGGCAGCGACTTTCAAACACTAAACAGATGATCGCGATCTTCCACAAAAGTCTCTACCGCATGAAAAATTGCAGTCATTTATAATCCACTTGCCATAATGCACCTATCAATGGTAACTGCAACCCCCCCCCCCCCCCCCCCCCCCTCCGGGACATGTACATATAGGGGATTAGTGGGGGATTTGACAGGCTAATCAGATTATTGCGGTGCGCATTTGACCGTACACGGGGATTTGACCTCGACCGCGAAAATGAATTTTAATCGTATAACAGCTTGTGACCTCCCCCTATCGGCGTGTTTTGCAGCTCAAAACTTGTGACGACCTTGGCACATTCACGGTACGTACGCAACATCATACCTAGCCTGTACCTCACCGGAAACAAGAACATGTGCTTTACCAAACTACTAGTACAATTATAACTACAACTCTTATAGCGGCACAATATCAGCGGTATACCTACAAAGGCTAACGCGCGTTCGTTTTGAATAGCAGGAACGAAACCGTAGGTTATAAAAGGTATCAAACATGTAACGGGACTGGGTCGAGGAGGGGTCATTTGACCAGTTATTAGTCCCCAACAGTGGGGCATTTGATTTAATAAATGTCAAATCCCCCATATGTCCCGGATGGGGGGGGGGGTTGCAGTTACCAATGATAGGTGCATAACCTCGCATGGAAGAATGGCTTCCCACACCTATGGCTTCTTGGTATCTGTGCAGAAGGCAAACACAGTGACAGTGCACGTGATAGCTGGTATTTTATTTTCCTCCTCCCCAGCCCTCAGATGCCCAATGGCGGCTTACTGCCTCCCTTCCACCTGGCTGTAACGGAGCAGCTTGCTCGTACTTCCTTGGTATCAGGACTAATGAAGACCCTTTGTTCCTTGACTTCATGATGGAAGGCAACGCCCAAGGCTGGATAGCTGTGGGCTACACCCCTAACAAGGGAATGGTATATAGTTCACAGTTCTGTCCTCTGGTGGGAGGGGACAGCTGTGTTGCTTCAAACTATACGTTCTCTCTCCGCCCAATCTATTTCAGGCTGATGCTGATGTGTTTACCTGTGCTCTAATTGGAGGTCAGGTGACCATCTTGGATACATACAACATTCCTAATGGTTTTAACAATGTGGTTGACTCCAGCCAGGTAGGGTTGTATGTGTGTGTGTGTGTGTGTGTGTGTGTGTGTGTGTGTGTGTGTGTGTGTGTGTGCCATGTGATGATGTCATCAGTACAGGACCTATATCGCTATAATATGAGCTTTGTCAATGGCAGGATGAGATGTGTGTAAGTGTATAGAGGGTGTGGCTAGATGGGGGTGTGGCTGGTTATTATGGTCCCTCCAGGTTCAGTTGGGCCATTCAAACAGATGACATACAGTATCTAGATTTGAACTACCACCAGCTAGGTGGAATGAGTAATGATGTTGGTAAATGACATGTCATCTGACCATCATCATAATATGGTGCTTACCTTCCCTCCTCCCTCACTCCATCCATCCTCCCTCCCTCACTCCCCTCTCCCTCTTTTCCTCCCCCTCTTCCCTCCCTCCTCTCACTCCCTCCACCCTCACTCCCCTCCTCTCCCTCCACAGATGGTCAGATTGTTCACAGTTTCCTGCTCAGTAGCAAACAGATCTATCTTGATGGCAATATTACAAACACTACTGTAGATAATTCAAGTATGTTCATTGTGCCTATTCTGATGGGGTGTGTCAGCTTACATCCTGGGGGTGTGTCCTTACATCCTGGGGGTGTGTCCTTTCATCCTGGGGGTGTGTCCTTACATCCCCAGCTGCTGTTCTTCTCCTGATACGTGCTCATGGTGTGTTCATGGTGGTGGCTTGGCCTGTTGTCTTTGTCACTGCTAACCTGTTTGCTGCTTTTCTGAAGCCAGCTGTAAACGGAGCAGCATGGGTTAGTGATGTGTGTGAGAGTGTTTGTGTTACGTACGCCTTCTGTGATACCAAGAAGCCATTCTTCGATGCGCAAGTGGATTATAAGCGACTTCAATGTGTGTGTGTGAATGTGTGTGTGTGTGTGTGCATGTGTGTGTGGGTGTGTGCATGAGTGGTGGGTGTGTGTGCCTTTGTGTTGTGTTTGCCTGAATACTCATGCGTACCTAATTATTCACCTGAAAAATATTTAATGGCTTCAGATTTTGAATACTACGCTGTATACTACACTGTATACTAAGCTGTATGCTAAGCTGTATACTGCTCTGTATACTACATTGTATACTACAGTATATCATTTGGGGCACACCCCTCCAGGTACGTCGTGTTACACAGTTGGTCACCCTCATCACTGGGATAGCAGCTGCTCTGTGTGTATTCATTGCTAAAAAGATAACCACTGCTTTGGGAGACTTCAATAACATATGCTGACACTTCTAATTAATGTGCACCTGTCATGCTCTACTGCCAATATAGCCAGCAGTAGCCGCTCATTTTGTACTGGGAATTATTCTGATTGTCCTCAACATTATTAATGTAAGTTATAACCATGATATTTGATTCCCCCTGAGGTAACATCCCCATGTTGATATCAACACACACACCACCACTTCCACACTACACACTACACACCCTCACACAAACATGTCTTACCTCCCTCTAGCCCATCCTGTCATGTGTACCACGATGTACTGCCTATGTTAAGTAAGGATTTGGAAGGGAGCAAGGAGGGGAAGGGAGGAAGGGGAGGGGAGGAGAGGGGGAGGGGAGGGAGGAGGGGTAAACCTAATAAAATATCTCTCTAAATGCAGGGACTGGGTGATCAAAGGAATACTTATCCCCTGCACTGTGTCAGGAGTTATACTATCATGTAAGCCACACATGTGTGTGTTATTTACAGGTAACCATGGCTACCTCTTACCCCTCAGTGATCAACATAGCCATTGGGCTGTCCTTGTTTGAAGACACACTCTCCCTAACCACAGTGTCCCCTGTTCTGGTCATCTTCCTCACTTATGTGGCTTTCTTCGTTCTGTTTGTCGTCACCAGTTTTACAATTTACACCATCATGGCCTGGGTACGAGGTGAGTGCTAGCATGACACCATGAGTGCTTGGAGTGCAGAACTTTGGGGTGCTGTGACAGCACCTCAATTCGGTTGCCATGGCTAACACCCTTATTTACTCCTCCCCAGGCTCATCCCAACTTGCCCCATCTCTGATATGGCCTTTCCTACCAACCACTGCTTACTCGTTCCCAGACCCACCTAAGGGTGACATCCAGCAGGTGACACCCGCAGACCTTGAGGTTAAAACAGCTGTCCCAGGAACTGCCCAAGACCCTCCCACCAAAGTAGGTATCAGATTGTGTGTGTGTGTGTGTGTATGCTATGTTGTACATACCTAGGACACACTCATATCTCAGCTTGATAGGAAACTAACAACAATAGCCCCGCCCACTCACACTATAGCCCCGCCCTCCACACTATAGCCCCGCCCTCCACTCCTAAGTACACATGTTTCCCTCTACAGGATTCTCCTTTGAAGTGGGCGGGGCTCACCATTTACTTGGTTGCCACGGCACCCCTGATGGCAGCTGTCATAGTTCTCATTGTGGTCCAGTGACACTGCAGCTGGTGATGGTACTGGCATGTCATAAATAGGCATTATTTAGAGTGTTGTGTTATTGGTTTGTGTAAATATTTATTTATAGTCAAGAGGAGAGGGGAGGAGGAAAGAAGAGGGTGGTGTGTGTGGTGGGGGCACATACATGGAGCGAGGGGGAGGGGGGGCCTCACAATAGTTCCGTGGAAGTTGGCATGACAAGAGATATATTTGTCCACTTGGCCTCCTGCAAGACCAGCAGATCAACCTAACCTGATCAGCTAACCATGTCATCCATCCAGGTATATGCTTCATCACATGTGCAGCATGTTAATGTCTTTACAAATGTACGTTTAGCTCTAGAGCCTCACCATGGCAACTAAAAGTGATACTGGGCTAATTGGTGAGGGAAGACAAAAATGGCTTTCTATTCCACTCTGAAGGAAGTGTTTGTTGGCTGCCCTTGACACCAGCACCTTGGATGACCCATAAAGCAACACAAAGGTTATACTATTTGCCTAAATATTAATGTAGTTCAATTCTTTAATAATTCAATCAGCCATGTACATGTGACTGTACTAATGAAACAGTTTACAATAAAGCGTCTATTCTAACACCATAAACTGGATTATCAGCTGTGATGGGATCATTGGAACATTTCACCATAATGCCATATGCAGAATTTGATAGCGTGACTGGATCTGTGGAAGTTTGAAAATGGTAACATTATTACACCATACAATAGCCCACACACATGGGACAGCCATAACCACTAATCAGTTGAGTACTCAGAATGAGTGGCATAACCAAGAACTAAGAGCAGGAAAGCGTACCTATGGATGGATCAACAGAGAGTCCTATGGAGGGAGGGAGGGTACCTATGGATGGAGGGAGGGAGGGAGGGTACCTATGGAGGGAGGGAGGGTACCTATGAAGGAAGGGAGGGTACCTATGGAGGGTGGGAGGGTACCTATGGAGGGAGGGAGAGTACCTATGGAGGAAGGGAGGGTACCTATGGAGGGTGGGAGGGTACCTATGGAGGGAGGGAGGGTACCTATGGAGGGAGGGAGGGTACCTATGGAGGGAGGGAGGGTACCTATGGAGGGAGGGAGAGTACCTATGGAGGAAGGGAGGGTACCTATGGAGGGAGGGAGGGTACCTATGGAGGGTGGGAGGGTACCTATGGAGGGAGGGAGGGTACCTATGGAGGGAGGGAGGGTACCTATGGAGGGAGGGAGGGTACCTATGGAGGGAGGGAGGGTACCTATGGAGGGAGGGAGGGTACCTATGGAGGGTGGGAGGGTACCTATGGAGGGTGGGAGGGTACCTATGGAGGGAGGGAGGGTAACTATGGAGGGAGGGAGGGTACCTATGGAGGGAGGGAGGGTACCTATGGAGGGTGGGAGGGTACCTATGGAGGGAGGGAGGGTAACTATGGAGGGAGGGAGGGTACCTATGGAGGGAGGGAGGGTACCTATGGAGGGAGGGAGGGTACCTATGGAGGGAGGGAGGGTACCTATGGAGGGAGGGAGGGTACCTATGGAGGGTGGGAGGGTACCTATGGAGGGTGGGAGGGTACCTATGGAGGGAGGGAGGGTACCTATGGAGGGAGGGAGGGTACCTATGGAGGGAGGGAGGGTACCTATGGAGGGAGGGAGGGTACCTATGGAGGGAGGGAGGGTACCAATGGAGGGTGGGAGGGTACCTATGGAGGGTGGGAGGGTACCTATGGAGGGAGGGAGGGTACCTATAGAGGGTGGGAGGGTACCTATGGAGGGTGGGAGGGTACCTATGGAGGGTGGGAGGGTACCTATAGAGGGTGGGAGGGTACCTATGGAGGGAGGGAGGGTACCTATGGAGGGAGGGAGGGTACCTATGGAGGGAGGGAGGGTACCTATGGAGGGAGGGAGGGTACCTATGGAGGGAGGGAGGGTACCTATGGAGGGTGGGAGGGTACCTATGGAGGGTGGGAGGGTACCTATGGAGGGAGGGAGGGTACCTATAGAGGGTGGGAGGGTACCTATGGAGGGTGGGAGGGTACCTATGGAGGGTGGGAGGGTACCTATGGAGGGTGGGAGGGTACCTATGGAGGGTGGGAGGGTACCTATGGAGAGCCATCTCTATACATCCTACCTTTACTCCAATCTAACCTGCCATACATCATTCCTCCCCCTCCCCTCTTCCCTCCACCTCCCCTCTCCCCCTCCCTCTCCCCTCCCCTCCTTCTCCCCTCCCCCTCCCCCTCCCCCCACTTGATAACTGTTCAGATGTCTACTTGTCATTACAATTCAACTAAGTGAGTAAGCTATGGTCTATCAAGAGAAGGGTTATCTTGGCTGGCTACAAGTTTGCAGCTGAGCAAACAGACAAGTACACTGTCAGATAACCACACTACCTGATAGTGTTGCTTTCACTTTCCATTTCTTCACTCTGATAATACACAGTACCATAATCAATAGAGAAGCTATCACCAAAACTCCTCCCCCTCCTCCTGCTCCTATGCCAATGGCTGTAGGTATAAATAGGAATCACTCACTCCATGAAGTAAGCAAGTGAAAGTAATTAGAAGTTGTAATAGCCAAAGTTTTTTTTTTTCCCACAAAGAAGGCTTTCATTCACCTAACAGGAAGTGTGAACTATTCATAGCTAGTGTGTTTGCATCTATAGCCCAGGCTTACAGTAGTCTGATGAGAGTCCATTCTTGGTAGTAGCAGACCCATGTTCTCCATCAGATGGTCCATATGTACTAGATGGTCCATAGGTACTAGATGGTCCGTAGGTACTAGATGGTCCATACACAGTCACCACCTCTCCAGCCAATGCTGGTACTGATGACACACCTCCATCACTTTCAATGTCATACACCTCTACAGAGTACACCCCTGTGCTCAGAGGACCATTGGGGGAGGAGGGGGAGGAGGGACATGAAGACATGTTCACTGGTGTGTCCACTGATCTCACAACCACCGTGCAGTATGTTACACCTGTGGCTGTGTCTGTTAGATACACCAAACACCCTCTGGCCAGGGACCCAGGGTTGAAGAGACACACCAGTCCAGTGGGAGATGAGGTGTTGACAGAGACACCAACAACATCAAATGTACCTACCAAGAAAGGATGTGTGTACATGATCAAATATACAAACAGGTTTTTGTATTCAAAATAGGCTCACTTATGACAACAGTAGTACTTGTGTTACCATAACCATTGTATGCAGTGATGGTGAGGTTGAGGTGTTTGTTGGGAGGTATGGAAACAGTGATGGTGGAGGTGTCTCCATATGATGGTGGGAGTGGCTTCACAGGTGGAAATGAGAACACCTCATATCCAGCTATAGCCACCATCTTGTAGGAGCACACCTTTGGAGAGGCCTACAGAGATACATCTAATGTGAACACACAGTTCAGATAGTGCACCAAGGTGTAGTACTTGTCATGGGCCATGATATCATGGAAAACAACAAATTTATTCATTTGAGGAATTTTATATATATTTGGGACAGTCTCCGAGAAAATGACCCATCGCTATATAATTTTAAAGTTATAAAAATGACTCACGTTTGAATCGCTATAACTTCGGAACGGTACACGCCATTGACTTCCTATTTTCAACACTTCATACTACACCATTTCTATATGGTAAAATAGATTTTGGAGTCTTGCATTAGCTTCGTGCCAGTGTTGTAACGTCCGATACCCCTTGGGGTTCAAACTAGCCATATCTTTCGGCAGGACGTCTCAATTAACTTCAAATTCGGTTTATATGCAGAGGGGTCCTGTACCTATCGATGTGCCCTGTTCGTTAATTTTTATTTGATCCGTTACGGAGATACAGCTGTGCAAAGTAATTGCACATTTTTCGTTCATTCCGCGCCATTAACCTACTGCAACCTGGTTCCCGCTACTCCGAGCACATGAATATACAATAGCCTCCCGTGCCCATGCCACTGTATTAACCTGTACAACTGAAGTACCACCGTTCTTACAAACGTCAGTGGTTCTCTTCTATAATGGACAAGATTCGTTAAGCGATCGAAATGTGTGGGATTCAGTTACCGTCACCATACAAAAAACACGGTACGTATTACCAGTACCGATGCGCGCGCACAACATTATGTGCCCCTGTCGATTCGGTCATACTCTTTGGGTGACACTCATTGCGTAGCCATTCATAGGCTCACAACCTATACGTCAGAGCCATGATACATAGTGCACGGTGTATCAGCTAGGCTATGGGAGAGGCGTGGTCGAGTTAAAGACACATGCAACGCAGCTAGGCTGGATAACCCTTCTCTATTGTCGGGATTTGCGTTCTGCTGGCACATATATTTTAAACGCCCACCGTTTTTCATTTCATCTGCATGGCTGGCACACACACACACACACACACACACACACACACACACACACACAAACACACACACCCATGAACCAACACATACACACGTCTAACGTCACACTTATACACACTCTTTCCACTTCTTTTCCCCTTGCTGTACACCCTGTAAATTGTTGTGCTACATGGATTCACTCATAAGCTTTGTCTAGTTGAACTTTTTTTCTATGTCTTTCGGTTACAGTGCTTTCACTGGCCTACTATACAACCCTCTTTCTCAACTATTTGTATTCTGACTGATGTGTTTTTCACGTGTAACTGGATTGTGTGTTTTATGCATAGTGGTATGGGAGCATGGAAGCTATGGGGGCAAAGGCCCCAACAATGTTTTCAGAGGAAGGTCCCCCTCCCAACTCCTACCCCCATTGGTTGTATGTACTGGATTATTGTGTTGTATGTACTGGACTATTTGTTCCTGTCTCACAGTACCTGCCACATCATGACGTACCATGCCTCATGTCCCATATTCCGCATCCATTTACACACTCATACACTCATATATATACACAACACTCACAACTACATGTATCCCATGCCAATCACTATATACGCTGAAGCTGTGAGTGTGTGCCATTGAGAGGTTTAAAAAGACTTAGGTCTTACTATTTATTACCATCCTTTGTTATACCAGGGCCCTGATCTTTGTCTTTTGGGATAAAGCAGGAATAATATTCCTGCTGGGCGTATATACAAAAGTAGGTCTACTAAAGTCCTTCTTACAGAGTGGTAGATCTACAAGTAATATAATAGTACAGATTTCTAGAAGGGGCCCATGTATAATGCTATACATACACACGCGCACAAGCACACACACACACACACACACACACACACACATACACACACACTCACTACACGTACACACACACAAACCAGTGCTACTTAGAATTAGTGGTTCTGGTGGGTATGACTGTCAGTTTGCTATGCCCAGATGCAAAGCCACCCATGGAAGTCACCTATGGAATGTTGATTTACATGATATTGTGGCAAATAGATAGGCTATGTTTAGGACTCTTCAATTAATGAGACATACTGTCACAAACCCACCTAAGGATCACAGCACTTGGTGTCATATTTTATGTCTGTTTTTCGATCTGGGGCAGTGCTGCTCTAAAAGATGTGACAGGTGACTTACATAGGCTTTTGCATTTGGTTGTATGTGTAGCAAACTTGACAGTCATCCTCATCAGGACCACTAATCCTAAGTAGCATTGAAATTTCCGTGTGTGTGTGTGTGTGTGTGTGTGTGTGTATTTGTGTATGTGAGTGTATGTGTGTGTCTACGTAACATTGGAATATTTCTTTTGCAATTTATTTTTGTGATGTGTTGATAAGCTACTTCTAGATCTGCTCACCTAGAGATGGAAGCCTTGCATACAAGTAATAAAGACGTTCTCTATGAGAAAATTGATGGCATATAGGATTGGAAGGCAAAAGGAAGAAAACAAGGGTCTACTAAGGGGAAATGTAATACGCACACAGTTGAACAACATAATGTCCTACAAATGTGCTAAAGGGCTATTACATATTTCCTCTATTGCCTGTCAATCCTATATAGCAACTTTCTCACAAATAATGTTTTTATTACTTGTTCCATCAGTTCTTTTTCTTCATGAGATAGAACATAGCTAATTTAGAGTATTTTGAAATAAGACCATTAGTAGTGTTACACAGTTTAGGAGGGGTATACTGTGTGGAGGAGGGGGGGGGTGTCTCCTGGATGGAATGGTAAAAGGGGGACGGAGATCCCTACGTCGAAGTGTGACATCTATGGAAGAGGGGGTGCCCTGATGTGGAGGAGCAAGGGGCACCTGCTGTGAAGTGGGTGGGGAATCCCATGTGAAAGAGGTGTCTATTGGTGGGGATGGAAGCCCTGATGTGGTGGAGCAAGTAGCATGCATCCATTGGTGGCCTTGTAATGGCCTGGGTGTCCCAACATAAAGCGGCTACCATTGGTGGTGGTCCAAACGCAGCTTGCTAAGCTTTTTCAAAGCTACCATTGTGTGTATGTGTGTGTGTGTGTGTGTGTGTGTGTGTGTGTGTGTGTGTGTGTGTGTGTGTGTGTGTGTGTGTGTGTGTGTGTGTGTGTGCTTGTAGCATTGGTACCTTTCTTGGAGATTTATTTTTTGAGCAAGCTACTTGTGGACAGATGGGAAGCCTTGCATAAGTGGCAGTGAATATTATTGCTTAGCCTATCTCAAAGATTTGGAAAGACTGGGCCACTGTAGAGTTTATACAGAGAGCATTCACTGACATGGCTTCTATTTACCCATGGGTATTGGTATATACAAGAGCACCTTGATGGGGACATGACATTTGAGCCCCCCCCCATACTCTTTCATGACCACTATCAGCTGAAATAGAGGAGTCTTTAAAACATGTATAGTGGAGCCTCATGGGGGCCTCTGACAAACGTATTGTGACATTTGCCCCCACAACCCCCGTGCTTCCTGTCCAATACATGCAACACACAGTCCAGTTACATGTGTGAAATACATCCACATCAGTGACATGGAGTCCTTTGGACATGACCATGTAGAGGAGGCCATGGGATATGAGCATACAGTGGAGGGCATGAGTCTGACAAGACATACTACCATTTTGTGCTGATACAATTATGACCACTAAAGAAATAGAAGGTAATGTTACTTGCACATGTAGGACCAAACATAAGGAGAATGAATCTGAATATAAACATAACAAAAATAGTTGAGAAAGAGATAGGCCAGTGAAAGCACTGTAACCGAAAGATATCGAAAAAAAAGTTCAAATCGACAAAGCATATGAGTGAATCTATGTAGCACACAACATAACAATTTACAGGGTTTACAGCAAGGGGAAAAGAATAGTGTCTTATGGTGGAAAGAGTGTGAATAGTCGTGACATGAGACGTGTGTATGTTCATGGGTGTGGTTCATGGGTGTGTGTGCCAGCCGTGCAGATGAAATGAAAAATGGTGGGTGTTATATGTGCCAGCAGAACGCATATCCCAATAATAAGGAAGGGTTACATGTGTTCCAGCCCGCATGTGTCTTTAACTCGACCACGCCTCTCCCATAGCCAAGCTGATACACTGTGCACTATATCTCATGGCTCTGACGTACTGTTATAGGTTGTGAGCCTATGAATGGCCACGCAATGAGTGGCACCCAAAGAGTATGACCAAATCGACAGGGATACGATTTCTACATGATGTTATGTGCGCGTATCGGTACTGGTAGTACGTACCGTACAACATATATTGCACATCCTCCAAGAAAGAAAGGTTCCATTGTTACACACACACAAACACTCACATCACACACACAAACACACACAAACACACACACATACACACACAGACACACACACACACACACACACACACTAAAATTCCAATGCTACTTACAAGACAAATTAGTGGTTCAGGTGAGGATGACTGTCAAGTTTGTTGCTACACCTATGACCAAATGCAAAAGCCTATGGAACTCACAGGTCTGTAACATGTTTGGAAGCAGCACTGCACCAGATCCAAAAACAGACATAAAATATGACACCAAGTGCTGTGATCCTCAGAGGGTTTGTGACGGTATGTCTCATTAATTGCAGAGTCCGTAAACACAAAGGCATTAGCCTATCTATTTGCCACCATCTCATGTAAATCAACATTCCATAGGTGACTTCCATGGGTGGCTATGTATCTGGGCATAGCAAACTGACAGTCATACCCACCAGAACCACTATTTCTAAGTAGCACTGGTTTGTGTGTGTGTGAGTGTGTGTGTATATGTGTGTGTGTGTGTGGGTGTGTATGTATAGCATTATACATGGGCCCCTTCTAGGAATCTGTGCTATTTATCTTTTGTGGTATTACTTGTAGATCTACCACTCTGTAAGAGGGACTTTAGTAGACCTACTTTTGTATACAAGCCCGGCAGGAATATTATTCCTGCTTTATCCCAAAAGACAAAGATCAGGGCCCTGGTATAACAAAGGATGGTAATAAATAGTAAGACCTAAGTCTTTTTAAACCTCTCAATGGCACACACTCACAGCTTCAGCGTATATAGTGATTGGCATGGGATACATGTAGTTGTGAGTGTTGTGTATATATATGAGTGTATGAGTGTGTAAATGGATGCGGAATATGGGACATGAGGCATGGTACGTCATGATGTGGCAGGTACTGTGAGACAGGAACAAATAGTCCAGTACATACAACACATTAATCCAGTACATACAACCAATGGGGGTAGGAGTTGGGAGGGGGACCTTCCTCTGAAAACATTGTTGGGGCCTTTGCCCCCATAGCCTCCATGCTCCCATACCACTATGCATAAAACACACAATCCAGTTACACGTGAAAAACACATCAGTCAGAATACAAATAGTTGAGAAAGAGGGTTGTATAGTAGGCCAGTGAAAGCACTATAACCGAAAGACATAGAAAAAAAGTTCAACTAGACAAAGCTTATGAGTGAATCCATGTAGCACAACAATTTACAGGGTGTACAGCAAGGGGAAAAGAAGTGGAAAGAGTGTGTATAAGTGTGACGTTAGACGTGTGTATGTGTTGGTTCATGGGTGTGTGTGTGTGTGTGTGTGTGTGTGTGTGTGTGTGTGTGTGCCAGCCATGCAGATGAAATGAAAAACGGTGGGCGTTTAAAATATATGTGCCAGCAGAACGCAAATCCCGACAATAGAGAAGGGTTATCCAGCCTAGCTGCGTTGCATGTGTCTTTAACTCGACCACGCCTCTCCCATAGCCTAGCTGATACACCGTGCACTATGTATCATGGCTCTGACGTATAGGTTGTGAGCCTATGAATGGCTACGCAATGAGTGTCACCCAAAGAGTATGACCGAATCGACAGGGGCACATAATGTTGTGCGCGCGCATCGGTACTGGTAATACGTACCGTGTTTTTTGTATGGTGACGGTAACTGAATCCCACACATTTCGATCGCTTAACGAATCTTGTCCATTATAGAAGAGAACCACTGACGTTTGTAAGAACGGTGGTACTTCAGTTGTACAGGTTAATACAGTGGCATGGGCACGGGAGGCTATTGTATATTCATGTGCTCGGAGTAGCGGGAACCAGGTTGCAGTAGGTTAATGGCGCGGAATGAACGAAAAATGTGCAATTACTTTGCACAGCTGTATCTCCGTAACGGATCAAGTAAAAATTAACGAACAGGGCACATCGATAGGTACAGGACCCCTCTGCATATAAACCGAATTTGAAGTTAATTGAGACGTCCTGCCGAAAGATATGGCTAGTTTGAACCCCAAGGGGTATCGGACGTTACAACACTGGCACGAAGCTAATGCAAGACTCCAAAATCTATTATACCTTATAGAAATGGTGTAGTATGAAGTGCTGAAAATAGGAAGTCAATGGAGTGTACCATTACGAAGTTATAGCGATTCAAACGTGAGTCATTTTTATAACTTTAAAATTATATAGCGATGGGTCATTTTCTCGGAGACTGTCCCATTTATATTTAAATATTATATATATAATTATATTTTTTGACGAATTTTATTTATTTAAACCACTGTGCATAACATTATTAGATATATTTCCCCCTCAATCCAATACGATGCATGAACATAACTATAAATGCAACCAAAACATACTATTTTATGTACCACTCACCAGCAGACTGATGTTCACAGTCACATCATCACGTGGAGACAGAGGATACACAAGGGAGGTGTGGACTTGGTCATGTGATATGGGGGAGGGGGGATCTGAAGAATGACATACGTAGAAAACTATTATTAGTTTGGTTAAACTACATTAATTAATCACTACTAGCATCATTAATAAATCACTACTTACCATCCAATACCACCCTTCATGAATTATGATGCGCATATATCTGCCAAGTTGATGTGGTATATAAATCACTCACCTCCCATCTTCACTGGGCTGGTCTGAACACCTCTTGTACTTACACACATTGGGGTAACAGTTGCCTCATAATGGTCACATGGGTCTGGGGAGGAGATGGTCACCAGTGGCTCCCTCACTGTCTCATTATACACTGGTGCTCCACTTCCATTCCTGATCACCACAGCATAGGAGAGGAGGGATGGGGACTGGGTACCAGGGGGTAGTCCCCAGGCCAGTTTGGTGGCAGTAGCATTGTATGTAGTAATGTTGATATCAGTGGGAGCAGATGGAGGGCCTGATGGGTGGGGTCAAAAGGTCACAATACATACCCTTCAGTTAACATACTGTATGAGTACATACCATATACTGGTAGACTGACCTTGTATGCTCAGATATGCTGAACTGGTTATGGCAGTTCCACTTGACACTACAGCCACACATGTTATTAGAGAATTATTGTTAGCCACTGCACCCATAACAGTGAGACTACGTATTGTCATATTTCCAATAGAGGTTGGAGCAGATACACTGATGTTATTACTGATATTAGATACCACACTACCAATGAGCATGTTGTCTACCAAATAGAAGATAGATTCCACATCAGTAGCTGAACACACAAACTGTGCAGTAGATCCCAAACACACTGTGGTGTTAACGGGAGTCTGGATAAATGCTGAGGGAGAAGTACTGGATGAGGTGGATTGTACACAACCCCCTTTTCCCCCTACCTTCCCCTAACTGAGGCAGTGATGTAATGTGAAAAGGTACAGCATTGGATTGGTCAGTACCTTGACAATGAACACTACATGCATGTTACGTTTCGTAGTGTTTACGATAAGCAATGAAAATTGAACGGTCTATCTCATGGCATTTCGTTTTTTTATCAGCAGTACTGTACATTCCATTGCAAGCATCATGTTCTTGGCATAGTGTAACAATACTATTAGTATATACATTCGCTCCAATAAAATATCCCTATGTTTGGCCTCATGGTAAGATGAGAGACCAGGTACATATCATGTAGCCTGCAGCTTTATCATGTAGGTCTGCCTTACAGCAATCATGTAGCCAATGATGATAGGTGTCAGGGCTGGGGTGGGTATCCCATAGCAGGGGGTGGGTATCCCCCTAGCTGGGGTGGGTATCACCCTGACTAGGTTGGGTATTCCCCTAGCTGTACATGTGGTGGTATCCCCCTAGCTGGGGTGGGTATTACCCTGACTGGGTTGAGTATTCCCCTAGCTGGGGTGGGTAATCCCCTAACTGAGGTGGGTATTCCCCTAACTGGGGTGCAACCTTGATGACATAATGTTATGGCAGATGCTGCATAGCCACATGCCTACCATTTAGTCTGTACTCAGAACATAATTAGCTGTGGGTGGTGGTATGTTTGAGCACTGCAGAGATACAGACCACACCCATAGGAGCGGATTCACATTTTGGATCTGGATACGAGACTACACTAATCTGTCATTTATGGGATGAGTTGGAAGGGAACTAGTTCATGGTTAATTATAAATTTAACTATTAGTTGAACTGTACGCAGGTGTTGTTTGTGATATAGCAATATTATAACGACATATCTTCTGCTTAGTTAGACTCCCGTTATAACAACGCCATCTAAGCAAATCCGACATTCTATGGTTGCCCCATCCTCCATGCCTATGGCCTCTTTCATGAAGGCACAAGGCTGTTACCTGGAGAACTGAAAGTACCATTTGTACATGTACAGGGTAGAAACAGCTGCCTATCATATCAGCTGCTAAGTGGGAAATAATGAACCTACTTAACGCTGCAATCCGATTGGACTGCTGTTGCCGTTGCATTATGATAACGTATAGGAACGCGGTAGTCGTACCACTTCCCAACTATATTATTCCTTTATAGTACAGCCCTCCCTCGCTTACCACCATAATAGCAAGGCAGCCAGTAGAACCAGAGAATTGGCAAACGACCGATAGCTGGCATCTAATTGACAAACGTAACAGTATCCCGCTGATTTAATAGTTAACACTGTAACAGACAAACTAGCAATATAGGTTGCAGACCGCGCGGTAAAATACTATGCATGAAAAGAAGTGTTATTATTGCATGGCGTCATGGGTGTTTTGGTAACCGCATGTAGGAGATGACACGTGATGGCGTAGAATAGAGCCATTTGGAAAGAACAACCTCTAATTTCAGAACATTCGGTTGTTAAGTACGTTTCTCATCCATGCATTTATCTTGCTGCTGTGACAGTGAGATGCTGCCTCATATGTTGTAGGCATCTTCTCTCCCCTCCCCTCCCTCCCTCTAGCTCTTTACCCCTCCAGGCCTTGTCTCACCTTCCTCTTTGTCGGACACTAAAACTTCGTCATACTCTTCAGCCATTTTTGCGTTTGCAAATACTACTATAGTTAGTACTACTAGTACTAACTAGACTTAATCTAGTTTACACGTCCATATACACAGCAATTCGGCCGTCCGCACGCGGGTGATTACAAATTACGCGTTCAGACATGCATCCGTGCATATCACAAAGCGTGCACTCACGATTAACGTAGTCCCATAACTTCACCGTCCAACCTGTACGGGAATCTAATTAAACGCACATTTAACCCTCTCCAAGCGTTTATGAATACGCAGAGTATATAAGTACTGTCACCGCGACACAGGTCCCACTGCACACATGATGTATTCAATGAAGGTATGTGCGTATACGCAATTCACTGTGGCAAATGCATTGTTATCCAAGGGGTGTATAGTAGTTGTTATACACGGGCCTGTATACAGAACGTATGCAGTTGCGTATGTTATGTATATAACAAGGATACGCACTGTTATACTATTCTTGTGTATACTATTGTAATACTACAAGCATATACCTCCTGCCACTGTTATACACAATGGTGTATATCTCATTATCTAATTTAAACTAGTATATTAGCAAAATTACTGATCTCCTGTAAGTCACCAGGGCTGAAGTAAGCAGCATGTGTGCAGGTGGCTGTGCGCACGCGTGATAGTGCATGTTAGGGTGCCCATATGTGTGTGCGTTTGTGTGTGTGCGCGCGTTTGTGTGTGTGTGCGTGGGGGGCTTCCAACGTGCAGGGGGTGTGACATGGTTAAATGGGTGTGGTTAGATGTTGTATTTGAACCATTCCGGTGTTTTGTAGGAATAGACCTTGAGACTTGCACATCACCTGCAGGTCACCCTTCTCATAGAGTGTGTGTCAATGTGGGTGTGGTTACGTCATGTGAAGTGCAGTTGTGGGTGAGTATAATATTTTTAATTTGTTGTGTAGTTTGTAACCTGGTGTTTGTTAGGAATGTCCGTGGACCTTGAGACATGCAGGTCACTTGCAGGTCACCCCTCTCATAGGGGGGGGGGGGGTGTCAATGTGGGTGTGGTTACGTCATGTGAAGTGCAGTTGTGGGTGAGTATTTTAAATTTGTTGTGTAGTTTGTAACCTGGTGTTTGTTAGGAATGTCCGTGGACCTTGAGACTTGCTGGTCACTTGCAGGTCACCCCTCTCATAGGGTGTGTGTCAAAGTGGGTGTGGTTACGTCATGTGAAGTGCAGTTGTGGGTGAGTATTTTAAATTTGTTGTGTAGTTTGTAACCTGGTGTTTGTTAGGAACGTCCGTGGACCTTGAGACTTGCTGGTCACTGGCAGGTCACCCCTCTCATAGGGGGGGTGTTGTTACGTCATGTGAAGTGCAGTTGTGGGTGAGTATTTTAAATTTGTTGTGTAGTTTGTAACCTGGTATTTGTTAGGAACGTCCGTGGACCTTGAGACTTGCTGGTCACTTGCAGGTCACCCCTCTTTCCACGTAGCGGTGATGTAATCCACCCGCAGCTGTTGGGAATCTGGGTCTGGGGACGAGACTATATCTATATAGCTTAGACCGCGCGCGCCGGTGCTCTGCAGTATGCAATGTTAAACCGCAAGGAATGTGAGGCTAGCTTGCCCAAGATTGGGAGGGAGGGGCAATTAAAGCCTTCTCCCCCCCCCCCTCCCCCATGGTTCCTACGCCTATAAATAGGAATTGATAGCGACCTTCTTGTATTTCGCCGTGTACTAGCTCTTCGTATAAAGCGTCCCCGACACATACTGCTCTTGACCCTCTGCCTTTAAGCGCTTCTACCTGTTCCCTCATCAGAGCTTTCAGAGGAATAACAGCAACCACTAATGTCCACAATGCTATAGGCCTATAGCAGAGATAATGCCTATAGCTATCAAGCCCTCTCAACCTATCAAATACTCCGGGGAGTATCCAGTAGCACAAAGACTTCCCACAACCGGTTGGGAGGCAAGCAAACACATCATGACCGTCCAAGAAGGCTTGCACAACTGAGTGCTGTTCGTAAGACACGTCTTCGTATCCAAGCCTTCAAGGTCTCTAGCAGCTACTAGGGTGATTACGTCTTGTTCATCGCGAGCGCGTGACAGTCACGCGAAGAATGCTTATGCATTGGTGCAATCTGATTGGTAGGCCTACCTGGTTGTATGGGGTGTGATTGGTGCCAAATGTTATGGGGTGTGATTATTGCCAAATGTCGGTCACGCGAAGCGCAGCGACAGATGACGCAGCGCAGCTATCTCGTGCCCAGAAATCATATGTGTATCGAATATGTAATAATCGATATGCTGAGAAAAACATTATTAGATGGTGGTCGGACTGGTTGACATGGCAGTATACAGCTAGGTGCAGGGAAACAAAGGATAAAAGAATACATACAGCCCTACATCATTCTATGAACGAGGTGTCGCTACCAGGGTCCAGTAGGCCTTATCTGGACACTCTTGCAGCTACAATACGGGTCGTAACCAAATGGTTACTAATAATGGTACGTCTGTTTGTTATTCTATCTGATGCTCATCCATGTATTTACGGCAGTGGTTTGAGGTGTAAACTGTAGTTCTTTTCGAGAGGCAACTGGGGATGTCGAATTTGAGGTGATCGATGTTGTTGTTACTCATAGCCCTTCACTTTTATTATTCAGTACGAAAAATTAAACAAGTTATCAAAACTAAAGCGGGTCCTTAAGGCCTTATCGATTATAAAATTCTTCAGGATTGGGCGAACTTTAATTGACCTCACCCGAAAGAATACTAAGTGGTGTGGTTCACACGAGCTTGGGTCTGCCCTTATAGCACAGTAAGCATACCGGCCGGACTCAACAGCTAGGAGGCGGTTGTACTTCAGTTCCCCCCCCCCCCCCCGCCCCCCTCCTTGATTTTGTAATTTTTAAACTTACCATACTTCATACATACTGCTGGACCTAAGCTAAACTACGCCCAGCTAGACGGAGGAACAGTCAGCTGATCCGCTAACAAATTCAGGTAGACCCGGATTGCAGCTTACCCCCCCCCCCCCCCCCCCAATTTGTAAACTTACCATACATACTGCTGAACCTAAGCTAAACTAAGCCCAGTTAGATGGGCATACCCTAAACTAAGCCCACCCAAGTAAAAATGGCTTGCTTGTGGCAAGCTTGCAGCAACCTTGTTTACAAGGTTGTTTGAACCCTGTAACAAGGTTGTTTGAACCATGTAACAAGGTTGTTTAAACCATGTAAACAAGCTTGTTTTTGCTTGTCACTACTAAGTATTTGAAACTGTTCCAACCTTGTTACAACCTGTTGTTAAGTTGTTGTGAGCCAAAACAAGGTTGTTAATTAATATCCAAAACAACGTTGTCTGAGAATGTTAAATAGTCATACAATGTCACAGCACCAGGTGAAAAAAAGCACAAAAAAATGCAAAACAGCTAAATGCAAAAAGCAAATAAGAAAAATGCAAAATGCAAAGGAGCACTGTGCCACAGCATTTAGTATGCAGAGTTGTGCAGAGTCTGCATACCAACCATGTGCAGATGAGTATTGTTGAAGTGTTCGTATGCAGACGTCTGCATATGAACACTTCTATGATATCCGTCTGCATATGGTTGGTATGCAGACTCTGCACAGCTCTGCATACTAAATGCTGTGGTGCAGTGGAGTCCAACTACAAACATTCATTGACGACTGCGTTGCGTGACTTGTCATTCACACTTGTGTTGGTATTCCGTTTTCGTCTATAATTCGCACACTTATCATTTATGGCATCCACTAATAGGCTTCTATTGATCTTATGTTGTGACTGCACAAAGCCTGTAGGTAATAAGGACTATATAAATGAAAGAAGTGCATACAATTAGTAAACTTACGTATACAAGCAGCTATTACATCTCTGTTGAGGCATGGAAATTTTCTTGTACCCCCACAACTTGACGAAGCCAAGACAGATGGCGTAAAAAATACAGTAAGGAGATTTCTTATCAGCTTAGTAGGCGAGTTATTGCTCTGGTCTATCGCTTCTTCCAGCTGGCGTTTAGAAAGATACACCCCATAGCCCTCTACTAATTCAACCTACAAGTATTACCTTATTTGACTTGTGTAAATGCAACAAAATTTTCACATACCTGCACATGTCTTTTCACACCACCAATAGGTGACTGACTGCGACCAATGGAGGCATTGGAACAGACAACTGGTGAAGGTGATCTCACAGAAGACTGACTACGACGAAGAGAGGCATTGGAACGGACAACTGGTGAAGGTGATCTCACAGACCACTGACTACGACCAAGAGAGACATTGGAACGGATAACTGGTGAAGGTGATATCATAGACGACTGACTACGACCAAGAGAGGCATTGGAATGGACAGCTGGTGAAGGTGATCTCACAGAAGACTGACTACGACCAAGAGAGGAATTGGAACGGACAACTGGTGAAGGTGATCTCACAGACGACTGACTACGACCAAGAGAGGCATTGGATCGGACTACTGGTGAAGGTGATCTCACAGAAGACTGACTACGACCAAGAGAGGAATTAGAACGGACAACTGGTGAAGGTGATCTCACAGACGACTGACTACAACCAAGAGAGGCATTGGATCGGACACCTGGTGAAAGTGATCTTACAGAGGACTGACTACGACCAAGAGAGGCGTTGGAACGGACAACTGGTAAAGGTGATCTCACAGAAGACTGACTACGACCAAGAGAGGCATTGGAACGGACAACTGGTGAAGGTGATCTCACAGACGACTGACTACGACCAAGAGAGGCATTGGAACTGACAACTGGTGAAGGTGATCTCACAGAAGGCTGACTACGACCAACTAGGGCAGGTGATCCAGCTGGAAATGAGAATGGTGACTGATCAGTCTGGTGGTGTGCCTGCAAAAGAATGACATGTAGTTAATGATTAGCTTGTGTAATTACAACAAATTATTACCTCATCCGCAGTGGTTGTAAAAGAGTTAACATCATCCACAGTATCTAGGAGTTGCACCTAAATGCATGGAAATCAGATTACAATTACATTAACATGTAAAAATCAACTCACAGAAACATCGCCATGATTGAGTGTGGTCCCTCTCATATCATTCGATTGGTACACAACACTACGAGTAACTATAAAAAGACATTATTCCATCATTATACCATGCATGCTTTACACTTGCACTTGAAAGTTGTTTTGTAATGTGCATTCACAAACAAGTACATGTATACACTTATTTTTCTCACCACGCTGCTTTCCCATCATGTGGTGATGAAAAATGTCTTTGTGGGCTAGTATGCGCTCATGTTGGGAGATTTTTTTTTTCTTCTTTGATGGTCTCTCAATTGGATCCAACTTTGTAGGTGTCGTAGAATGAACTTCTGTTGCAGCACTTTCAAGAAGTTCATCACGTGTGATCTCCATAGCAATTAGCTGATCAATTTTCTTCTCTAGATCTCGACGATCACCTTAATTGAAATATAGATAAACCAGCTCTAGGACCTAGTTCACAGAGTGTATTTTATCTTACAGTATATTTATTTCATTGTTATTCATTTTTGACATGACATCATATTCATTCAATCCATGCAGGCATGATCCATCGTAGTGTCTATTAATTGTCCTGATCGAATTTCACCCAGGTGTACAGCAAAAAAAGTGTTGATAGAAAGGACCTATACTTGCATTTAACGATACTGGCTTATTGTACAAGTCCATGCATTTAGGATTGGGCCGAGACAACTAATGCTTAACTACTTGTAAAACAAGAAGTGCTGGCGGACATATCCACTAGCACTACGAGTATCAAAAGGAGTAAAGCGTTAGTTATCTTGGCCCGATCCTAAAATGACTAGCTTGTACAATAAGCCAGTCGCTCTAGCAAGGAGGAAAAGGTCAGCAGACCGCTCTTCCATCGCCTTGCGCGATATTAACTTACCTGTACTTAGGGACCGTAAACTACACAATCGCCTAAACCAATTCGTACAGTACTTCATACATAGATACATCATCATTTCTCTTTCAGTCACACATTCTTACGTATTCTTACCAGATTTTGCGAGCACTTCACCATCATAAAGCTTTTTCCCACACCATTTGAACTGTGATATAGCTCCCACGTACGTTTGGCCACCTTGTCGGACGGTTTTCTCAGAAATGACGCTCAACATTTCGTCGTCAAGCCATCTTACTAACAGAAAACTCGGACACGGGAGCGATGTCATCGGAACTATGGCTCTGCTTTCAACCATGCCAATTGAAAATAAAACATGTGAAGCATCACGTGCTCGTTAATAAGTTGTTCTTTTTTTTTTGAAATGGCGGGTGCAAGTAGACGAGTACACAACTCAATCCAATTTCAGTTTTCAGACCCTCTGTCAAAACTTGCGACAAGCAGAACTACACGCTACAGGATAAAGAAGAAACGGCGTTGTGACATGGCTATTGGGGAAGCTGGTCAGCAAACTACTGTAAATGCAGACTGTGAGTGTGCGGAACACGTAGAACAGAATGATAAGCAAGAAGCCTATACAACCGTGACAGATGAGCCATTCAATGTCCCTGAAAATGATGTAATGCTTGAGCAGCATGATGTAATGCTTGAGCAGCATTTTGTACCGATTTTACGTGATTTACCCGAAGAGCCAGAATTTTTACCAAATGATTATTCCAATCCAAGCAATTTCTCAGAGTGTTTAGCCGATGACGAATTACCCAGGGAGACAGAATTTATTCCAGGTGTGTGTCGTGATGAACAAGTTGATTCATTGAGTTCTGAACCATCAGAATCCAATGTACTCTTAATGCAATACATCATGCGACACAATTTAACACAGGAAGCTATATCAGACCTTCTTAAACTTCTTCACATTTTCATGCCAAAAATAGACTTGCCCTCATCTGTATATATGTTCAATAAGCCTTTTATGGCAATGAACTTTCCTCTTGAGTTTCATTATTTTTGTAATAACTGTATGCAAGATATTTCCAAAGATGCACAGCACTGCCCTAAATGTAAAGCCACACTACTATCTAAAGGATCGAGATCAACGTTTGTAGAGCTTCCATTGGAGTTGCAATTGCAAAATGTATTACAAAGTAAGACTGATGTACATGCATGTGCATCATATTTGTGTGCTAGCAAGATCTGTATACATGCGATGTGTATGAATGTATTACTTATATCTGCATGTATAATCATGATCTATATAGCTATAGTGTGCATTATAATAATCATGATAATTTTTTTGTACAGGATGTTGGGAAGATATACATCAGATGTATCATTTCCGTTGTGAAAAAAGAAGTCATTACTGTGATGTGTATGATGGTGCTTTGTATCGCGCACTGATTAAGGATGGATTTCTAAGCAACAAAAATAACGTATCATTCACCCTAAATGCAGATGGTGTTCCAGTGTTTAAATCGTCATCCTTCTCATTGTGGCCAATCTACCTTCAAATAAATGAGCTTCCTATTAAAAAAAGGTACACTGACATATTATAATTCCGCCCATGCATGCATGCAGGTATTTTATTATCATTATTTAATTCGATCAGTATACATGTGCTTATACCATATATGGTTTAATTATTTATGCATCTAAATTGTTCAGATTGATTGAAAACATATTTTTCTTGCATGCAGGCACTTAATAGAGAACAGACTGGTAGCAGGTCTCTGGTATGGAAAAGGAAAACCAGAGATGACTTTTGTATTAAGATATTTAGGTGACACTTTGGCAAAGTTATACTCTGAAGGTATGTATACATGCATGTGCGTGCATATATATACTAGACTACAGTAATTTGTGTGTCATATCTATATGCGTAGGTGTTGAAGTTACATTAAACGGAGATAGTCACATCCATTTCAGAAGTCAAGCAGTGCTTTTAGCTTGTACATGTGATTTACCAGCAAGAGCTCTGCTCACAAATATGGTGCAATTTAATGGTTATTATGCATGCCTGCGTTGCACTCAAAAAGGCAAGTATTTTTATAAATTCACATAATTTCAATAATGAGTACAGTTATCCTAAATTTAATTACTACTTTTTTAAGGAGCAGTAGTTAAAACAGCAAATAATGGACAAGTGATGACCTTTCCATATCAACTTGAAGATCCAACAGGACCAATGAGAACCTGTGAGCAGTACTGGCAAAATGCAGCTGATGCTGTACTTTCTGGATCTCCTGTGGGTAGATTTGATATTCATATACACAACATATATATATACAGTTAATTGTATCTATGTGTTACTTGCATATAGGTCCGTGGTATTAAAGGGCCTTCATGGTTGGCAACCATTCCACGGTTTAATATTATTAAGGGTGTCAGCTTTGATTACATGCACATTGGGTGTCTTGGAATAACTCGACTTCTACTGCATCTTTGGTTTGATTCAACCCATTCTAAGCAACCATGGTATCTCCGATGTCACATTAAAGAAATAGATAGATTATTGTGTGCCATTACTCCACCTGATGAAATATTAAGAGCACCAAGAAGTATTGAAGGAACCTTGAATTATTGGAAAGGTACAAGTGTATATATATACATGTTTGTGTGTAATGCCTGCATGCAGATAGGTGTGTTTACATGCATGTATGTGTTTGCACTGCGCAGCATACGAACTAAGAACGTGGTTACTACACTACAGCCCTGTAGTACTGCAAAGATTTTTGCATAGCGACTATTACCAACATCATCTCTTATTTGTGGAAGGCATATATTTATTGTTGAAAGACACTGTGGAGGAAGAAGACATCTCAAAAAGTGGAGAACTATTAATGCACTACACCTATCTTTTTCCGGTTCTGTATGGTAATTAACCGTTTTCATGCATTCAGTTTATTCCTCGCATTTATCATAAATGCATGTATGTGTATTTCTACATGTATATTTGTGATAGGTGAAAGATACAGTTCAATGAATCTCCATGGACTTATACATCTTCCAGATGTAGTGAAGTCATTGGGTCCACTTTGGGCTCATTCATGTTTTCCGTTTGAGTCTGCAAATGGTGAAATGTTGAAGCTATTTCATGGAACAACATGTGTTGAAAAGCAGGTATACATCTCATATGTGTTATGATAAGTTAATTTTTACCACTTGTTTATAAATCAGATTGCTAATCGTATTGGAGTAATATCAACGTTACCACTGCTTGGTAAAAAAATTGCTACTGGAAGCAAAGAGGAAGAACTGTTTTGGAAAATGTCTAACTCTTATGGAAGGAGTAAAAGGTATAGTATTGTTTGATATGTGCTTTTCATTGCTGCATCTGTTTTATCCAATGCAGCCATTGCAATTTCATATCAGCTGATATCTGTATGCATGGAAAACCATGTGGCACTGAGCTTACCCAAGAGCACATTGCTGTATTTACCAAAGGTGGTTTTGCAATCCCAGCTGATTATCCTGTTGTGTTGTACTCCAAAATACATTTCAGAAGCACTGGCAGAATAGTGAAAACTAAAAGAAAGTTACACAAAGGCCTTCTTCGTAATAATTCTGGAATCGTATTCTGCGATCAAGATGGCATGACATGTTATGGAGAGTTATTATTGGTTGTCCTATGTGAGAATCATGATGCATATGCAATTGTCTTCCCTTTTATTCCAACTGGAGAAATTCTGAGTAACGATTCTGTCACAGATTGCTCCATTGACCAACACATTACAAAGCTAAATCTGCCGTACGTTTAACATAGCTATAGTATACATTATATTTAAAATGGTAACACTTTCATTTTAAATATGTAGTTCAGTGACTGGACTCAAGAAGTGCATACCTATAAAATGTATCAAGGACAAGTGCATATTGATGCAGTATAAAGAAGATCACATCTATGCAAGTATATTTCCCAACTCAAAAGAAGTTGAATAGATTTATACATGTTTACTTGAACATATACTTGTGCATAATTTGAACAACATTCATGTTCTTTTGTAATGTTATGTAAAGTACAAACATTGTGCATGACAGTATGTAATCACTTCATTTTTGCTTTTTGAGAGTTAATTGTCATCATGTATCCAGCTCACATTGCATGGCAATTTGATCATGTATTTATGATTTAAATAGAGCGACATCTAAGTATATCTGTAGTAAATTAAGAATTACATGTAAATTAACATCTTCGAATCTGTTGCCTCCCTTGGTCATGCATCCATGCATGCATTCAATGATGATAAACTTCTACAGTACAATCTTGTCATAAACAGCATTAATTAATCTTACAATCCCCTACAACCTTCTACAACCATATAGTAAGCTTGTCATGAACTGCCTTAAACAATTCTACAACCAACTACTACCTTCTACAACCATAAGACAAGCTTGTCATAAATCCTACAACCTGTCTGCAACCTTCCACAACTATTAAACAACCATGTTTATCTTACAAGGTTGTAAACAAGGTTGCAGCAACCATGTGGCAAGGTTGTCACAAGCTTGCCATTTTTACTTGGGCAGTAAGACGGGGGAACAGTCGGCTGATCCGCTAACAAATCCAGCTAGACCCGGATTTGGGGGGTGGGGGGAAGCTGCAATCCCGGTCTAGCTGGATTTGTTATCGGATCAGCTGACTGTTCCCTCGTCTTACTGGGCTTAGTTTAAGGTACACCCATCTAGCTGGGCTTTGTTTAGCTTAGGTTCAGCAGTATGTATGGTAAGTATACAAATTACAAAATCAGGGAAGGGGGGGGGGGGGTAACCGGAAGTATAGCCTAGGAAGCTAGTAGATTATCCACTTACCTTCATGTAATTCAATGGCATGTCAAGGGAGGGGGGCTGTACCCCAGTAAGATTCATGGACAATCTAATACTATTCAGACCAAATTTCTGCGGCTAAGCCTATAATACCCCCTAACGAGGTGGAAAAGGACAACATTTTTATTGCTTGGAACTGTGACAGTTGTTTAGCTGCATCTCAAGACACACCATAACTATAGGAAGGATCATTAATGGAGACTAAATCAAGCAGTTGATGTTTTAAGTGTTCATTTATTTATTTGCATGTGTAACTGAGAGTTTGTGTCGTGTATGTGTGCATGAGTGTTTGAAAGTTTGAATATGCATGTGTATGCACCTAAGTTTAATCTGAGGCATCTCATAGTTGCAAGTTCTTTACATGTATATCCCCACACTCCTGCTGCTTGCCTTCCTGGTTGCATGTCCATGTGTCTGGATCTGCTGAGCAGAAAACATTCTAATGTTTAACACCCAAGGTTCTCCACATTGTGACATCACCTCACTATTACATCACCCTCATCACTGAGACATCACCCTCCAATCTTCTTACCCCTCCTCCTCCCTAGGTCCCTGATAAAATTCCTCCTTTCCATCTCCTCCTCCCCCTCGTCCTCTTCCTCCTCCCTCACTATATTGCAATCACAAAATACATACATACAATAAGATTTCAATATCTTCTAAACAAGTTTTGGTCAGCTCTGTGTGCTATTTCTACACTCAAATTTGATGGCTCTTCACAATATACTCGGAGACCTCACACTGACCCTTCCACCCTCACACAAACACACCATTTTGATCACTGGATGTAGAACTTGTCTCATTTGCTTGACATTCCTGACCACTCCCATATGCTCCTCCCCTGCAGAGAACATGTGATGGGATGTGCCGATGGGGTAGACCACATCCCCACACCTGTTCCCTCTATACATGCTCCTCCCTGCACCCTGCCATCGTGTGCGACACTAACATGACAATCGGTTACATTGTATGCCCTTTGCTAAGGTTTTCCCTGTCTAGATGACAGAAGGTAATGGGACTAATTGGTAAAGAAATTAATTGATCTATAAACAATACGATTACCCAACCGTCTACCCACTGGGAATTTACTCTAGGGAGGCATTTAGCTAATATTGTATTACTAGGTGGTTGTAGTACAGCGTTAAATAGAACCTTTCTGTTTGGCATAGTGCACAGCTGATAGTGCAGCATACACGCACTCATGCTGAGCTAGGTTCCTGCCCTCTGCAGTATTGGAACCTATGAGAGTAGGTTCCATATAGGAATAGGATGAATGTCATTTTTTTAAACATCATAGATAAAGGGTGAATCGAGCAGTACAAATAGTTTAATGGGCACACACACACACACACATGGGAGCATTGTGTATGTGGTCATGTCTTATGAGTACATGTGGCATTTTGAATATAGCATTGTGAAGAAAATGAGGTGTACCAAAGATGGGAGAATCGAGTCCATGGGATTGATCATATTCCCTATCTCCATGTCATCTCATACTGCCAGGAGGGCATTTCTCTGTCCTTCACATTGCTCCCCTTCTAGGTTATGCAGCCAGACTTCTGCTGGACCAGCTCTCCCTTCTAAGCTGTGCCGACATCCTCTCTGTGCATCCTCCTCAGTGAATGTGAACGCACCATTGTGGAGGGATGAACATGCCAAGTGTGTGTGGTGCTAATTATAATGTGTTGCATGTGTTAAGCATGGTGTTTGTGTGTGCGTGTGACAATTTGTGAGAATGTGATGGGATGTAGACAGTGCAAGTATGATTGTATATGTAACATAACAGTGTCACTGAATTTGATTGGTGGATTCATGGAACATGTACTCATGCAATGAATGTATGTGGGTGTGGGATGGTGAGTGTGTGTGCTGGGTAACCTTAATTTACTCCTGCTCCTGGCATTTCTACTGTCGTCAGCTTTGTTCTGCTTACCAAAATTTTGCTATGAGAGCAACCGACAGTACTTGTTCCCTTTTCAAAAGTAGCTACAGTGTAGGTTTAGGATTTGGATGAATACCGACTTTACTAACCTCACCCTGACTGCAAAAGTGTTGTGCCCAGTTGTATGCTATAATCACTCTCCCATTTTCTCAGAGTTCAGAGTCCTAAACCGTACATACATGTGCCTGTCTCATAGATCATCCATGGGTAAGCTCAATTTCCCAGCCTGCATTCATTCAAGCACTATGATGTTGGGCAATTTAAAGTTGTATATCCACTAGTATTCACTTGTGGATTGAGAATCATTGTTAATGCACTTCTGTACTGTGCCATTTAAAAGGTAGAGTCACAACAATTATTAAGTTAAGGTCAAGGAGGGGAGTTATTGGTGAGGTGCTTTTCTAGGATCTGTACCTCCACCACTACTCTACAATGATTTATAAGTAGGTTATAACTTTAATTAGACAACAGCTATACACAATTTGCACATTCTGATTCGTTCATTGCATGCACATATATCAAAACACAGTAGAAATTTTATTATTAAGAGAAGATTCCCCCCTGTGGCACCTATAATTCCAATGTTCGTATCAGCCCGGCAGTGTATTTATTCGTACACCATATGTGTATGATGTGATTATATGTTGAACTTCTGCATGAGTCCTTGGTGCTGTAAACATTCTATTGTAACGGGTTACTGCCCGGTATAATATGGTTTGGATCCTTTATGTCACCACACCTTAACATGCAAGTACAGGGAGATGTCACATTAGAGTCGGGGTTTCCTTTTAGAATCTTGCCATTGGACTAGCCTGGGTCTTCATGTTGAAGCAGAAAGTGGTCTGGGGCTTGAAGGACATCAAACACGGCTTTTCTCCTTGTGGTTAGCACGCGAACCCTTTAAAGTAATATCCCACACAAGAAAATAAGAGGTACAATGATTCACCATTGCATGTGATTTCTTGTTTTGAAGGGCTTTTTAAAAATAAAACTCAACAAATGTAGTATCACATGGTGCAGGTGGTATGAAAATCGTGAAAGCATCATTGTACGAAGCCATAGCCAAGGGTGGGGTGGGGGGGGGGTCGAACAACACCCTACACCCCCCCCACACACACACACACATACACACACACTTAAAGAAAAAATGTTATTGTCCAAACCTGATTTGATAAACAAACAGATTATCATACAAACACTATATATGACCATTCATGGGAAGATATTTAAGAGCACTTCATTCATCGTACACATATGCCTTAAAAACCTGATTTGTGAAAATTGTAATGGAATTGGTGTGAAAAATATTGTGTTACAAGTTCAATTCATTACCTTGGTGTTTGGTATGGTTGCCTGCCTCTTAATACCTATCTGGTATGCATACTAAGTGATGTGTTAGATAATTATTTCTCTCAAAGCATTCATTACCTGGTCGACTATATTGCACCATAATGCTGAGTGCTCCACATCAGTGAAAAATCTTTATTATTTATAAAAGCATTCTGTACTTTTCATATAATACTAATCACTATCAGAAAGAAGGTATCATGCAGGTTAATTGATTAAAGTTAATTAACATTAATACTGACAACAAGTTAATTTTTCGGAAACCTAAAATGATGGGAATTCTGAAATTAAAGAAAGAACTTTTTTTTCCCGCTGTGGGGTTGATCAAAAGCACTTCATTCTTTCTGGATATGATCTGGGCAGGAGGTGGATAATAATCTGCATGGCCATGGAGGAGGACAGTGGCAGAATATTTAAGTTTAACTAACGTTAGGTAGTAGGAATTTGGTTTCAACACTATAATGTGAAGTCATGAACATGAGTGACTTTAAATGAGACAAAAATCCTATATTTAGTACATGTGAATGTACAAAAGAAGTGCTAAGCTAGCTTACAATACTGGGCCAGTACTTTTGGACCACATTAATTGTCCATAATACTTCAGCAGACAACTCTTTATTTCCAGAAGCAAACTGTCATATTCTCAGGGTGTTTTATAAGGGAGTTCCTGACTCTCCCCTGAATGAGCTTTGCTTGTGATAATTTCTGAGGGAGCCTACATGTAACGTCTAATTTTATCTGTATAACCAAGTATGAATTACATTTAATGTTTTGGTAATAACAATGCACACACCACCAGTTTCATTACTGGCACTAAAACATCATGCATCTTAACTCTGATCAACCTAAGTATTGGCCCTTTATTTGGGTCTGGATTAAGACATTCAGTACACAGGAGTTTAGTGTTGATATGAACATTGATAGGTTATTGCAACTATTTTATAAAGGTAAGTGAGATACTGTGGAAAAAATATTGTTTTCTGTATCACGGTTCTCTCCAACTAAAACTACGCAAGCTGAATATGACTTCACTGAGTCCTCATCATGCATCAGTTACCACCCCACCCCCAAAAAATTAAATATACTTGTCTTAATCTACCATTGGCGAGTGTGTATTTTGTGAAGTGGGTCCCTACCAGGCAGAGTTTGCATTCCATCTAATAAGATGAAAAACAATAAGGACATAAAGATGTATTAAAATAAGCATTTACACAGACCAGGAACAGATATACAAAAACAATCACACCAAACAAAATAACACATGCAAAAGTGTTCCTCAACTGAAAAATGTCCTGATTAGTAGTGTGACGTGGTTGTGAAGGTTGCAGGCTAACTCCCCGGGTCCAGATTAACCATATGCATAGGACTGGCTAGGCTAAAATCATAGCCAGGAATACTATGCCAGATGATGCAATAACTGATCTAATGGTTCTAACCCAATTTATACTGTAGAATCTTTATTTAAAATCAAATGCATTGGTGGGTGGAGATGGGGCCCCATGCATATATGTTTTTAGTCTAGTGCCCAAGTATCTTAATTGGGCACTGACTATCCCAATTAATTGCTAGCTACAAATGCTATAACTATACTGTGACTTTTTCAAGAAGTTTCTGGGGCTGCCCTTCCTCCCCTTAGCTGGACTGTTAACAAAAGCACTGTATCTGCCCTTGCAGTGTATATCTTTTGAGCCAATCCTTTGCTGTCTCAGCATAGAATACATGTATATAACCCATGGTGGCAGCCAAGTACGTGCATTTTTGTCTCACTGTCTTTTGTTTTGGTCCATGCATGCATAGTTTCCATATAAACCTATCGCTGAACTAACAATGGTAGTGGGGGCAATTGAACTCATATCCATCTCAGAGGGCTCGAGCTTTCCTCCCACCTCACCTTTATTATTTAAAGGGGGAGGGGAGTGGTACACAAAATTGTCAAATATTGCCCCCCCCCCCCCAATCCCAGCCAATAAACATGCCGTATTAGATACCCCCTCCCCACCTTCCTTCTTACACGTAAGATAACTGATATACTTCTACCAGTTCGCAGCACGACGTATCCTTAAAAATCACGCATAATTCCTGGGTACAAAATTCTGAGATGCTAAGTTGAGCAGTAATCAGTGGCGTAGCAAGGGGGGGGGCAAGGGGGGCGGTCGCCCCGGGCGCCGAGTTGAGAGGGGCGCTAAAATCGTGGGGAAAAAATTTTTTTTATAGGTCAAACAAAAATTTTAAAAGTAGGTCTATTAAGGTCAGGCTCAGCATAATTTCTTTGATAATCGTACGGTACCGGTTGTATTCAGCAGCCCCGGATCCAGCATAGGCTCGGGGGGGGGCGGCCGCCCCCCCCATTCATACGAAATGACGCCCTCTGGGACCAATTGCCGCCCCCCCCCCCCCCCCCCCCGCTCCATTCCCCACGCACTATCACGCACGCGCGCACAAACCAAGATATAAATCATCGAACAGCAAGGAGCACCCCCCCCCCCCGCTTTTGAATCGGGCCTAAAACGGACAGCACCCCCCCCCCCCCCCCGCGTTTGGATCGGGCCTAAAACGGACAGCACCCCCCCCCCGCTTTTGAATCGGGCCTAAAACGGACAGCACCCCCCCCCCCCCAGCTTTTGGATCGGGCCTAAAACGGACAGCACCCCCCCCCTCCCAGCTTTTGGATCGGGCCTAAAACGGACAGCACCCCCCCCCCCCCCCCCCCCGCGTTTGGATCGGGCCTAAAACGGACAGCACCCCCCCCCCGCTTTTGGATCGGGCCTAAAACGGACAGCACCCCCCCCCCCCCCCCCCCCCCCCGCTTTTTGTATTCGCCCCTGGCTTCGCTTCGTAATATTTATTTGTGAAATACGTTTGACTTGAGTTTATGGGTGGGGCGCCAACAAGTAGCTCGCCCCGGGCGCCAGGAGACCTTGCTACGCCACTGGCAGTAATACTTATTATGCACAATGTAACTATGGCACTGCCTGAGTGCCAAATAATACTGTAACCACAACATCGATCACCTCAAATTCAACATCACCATGCATGGGGTTCAGGGGCGGATACCAGGATTCTCCAAAAGGGGGGGTTGAGACCCGCGATATGGAATGCAGGGGGGGGGTGGTGGGTGGGGTGTCAGCTTCAGGTCCGATACGAAAAGCGGGGTGTGTGTGTGTGCTATCCGCTTTAGGCCCAACACAAAAAGCGGGGGGGGGGGGGGGGGGGGGGGGGGGGGGTGCTGTCCGCTTCAGGCCCGATACAAAAAGCGGGGGGACGGGGGGTGCTGTCCGCTTCAGGCCCGATATGAAAAGCAAGGGGGGGGGTTGCTGTCCGCTTCAGGCCCGATACGAAAAGCAAGGAGGGGGGGGGGGGGGGGGGGGGGTGCTGTCCGCTTCAGGCCCGATACGAAAAGCAAGGAGGGGGGGGGAGGGGGTGCTGTCCACTTAAGGCCTGATACGAAAAAAGTGGAGGGGGGGGGGGTGGCGGTGCTGTCCGGCGCTTCAGGCCCGATACAAAAAGCCGGGGGAGGGGGGGAGGGGGGCTGCTTAGCAGAAGAGGGGGAGGGTTGCAACCCCCAAACCCCCCCCCCCCCCCCCCCCCCCCCCCCCGGATCTGCCTCAGGGGAGGGGGGCGTGGGGGGCGGGGTGTCCGCTTCAGGCCCTATGCGAAAAGTGGGGGGGGAGGGAGGCTGCTTAGCGAAGAGGGGGAGGTACCTTATATCAAAGGGGGGGGGGGGGGGGGGGGGTGAGGGTGGTTACAACCCCCCAAACCCCCCCGTACTGTATCCGCCCATGGGGTTGCCTCTCGAAAAGAACTACAAATACATGGATGTGTATCAAATAGAATCCAGTTAAGGCCTCCCATGCAGTTACTGGTAGCGTTCATAGAATGCTGTAAGGCTCCATATTATATTCTTTTACGCCTATTTTTTTTCTGCAGCTAGCTCTATACTGCCATGTCAGCCAGCCCGACCACCATCTAATAATCAGCATATCGATATTACATATTCGTTACACATAGGATTTCTGGGCACGAGATCGCTGCGCTGCGTCATCTGTCGCTGCGCAACGCGTGACCGACTTTTGCTAATCACATCCCATATGGTTGGCTCACGCGTGGCGGTAACGTCCGTTGGGTCTGGGGACGAAACTTTTCGCTGCGTCATCGATCCTACGATTTTAATATGACGAAACTGGTAAACACATCATGCCTCTCTAAAACCGGTAAGCAGTTTTTCGTATTGTAGTGTTCAATTCCCATTTACGTGTAAGAGTTGTCTTCAGTCGACATGGAAGCGTAAGGGATTGGGCACACTGTCTGTAGTAGCGGCCCCCACTTTTTTCTTTTTGCGACTCGCGTAATGGATTATAAAACTCACGGTACAACAAGTATCGGCATAGATAGTATCGGTAACTGTCATTGTACCCTCCCATCTCGGTCTATGAACTTTCAATAAAAGCTTACATACTACGTACGTATTTGCGGTACGCGGCCATTTTGACACTTGTTTTTCAAACGGGCTTACACGCTTTATCGAAATGAGTTCTGACTACTATACCACTTGTCATCGATTGGGTCCTTACTATTAAGTACAAAGAAAGGGCAATTGTACAGTTTTACACTGAACGTTTGCTATCATCGTTCCACTTCGTCGACTAGGTGCTCGAGGGTAGAACGTTAGTAATGACCGTTTGGGCACGTTCCGACGTTACTTTGTTCTAGCATATAAGCGCTCGTGTCAATAAAACATTCTGATGTGCACGGTACTTACCTTACGGAACGGGATTGGAAACACATGCATTGACGTAGACACGGTCAGGTTTTAATCATAGATAGTGTATGCTTTAATCTATGCACGGTGCGAATGGATGCTATTAAAGATTCAGGGTCTCCGAAAAGGATATAGGAAGTATGGGCAGGGGGGAGCACTGTAAGTTCCCCCATCGGGGTCTGGAGCTCCACGCCTGAAACTATCGCTTTCTTTTACCCATTGTGCGCTAGCGGAACGGCACCCCCGAGTTTTGTGCAGACGAGGCTTGTAAGGTCCTAATAATGCATTCATAAAGGTGTTCCCTTATTCGTTTAAGGGCATGGAATGCGTCAATGTGGCATCATGACTCGGTTTCACGATTCTGTTGCTATGACGGTTTTAAAAAAAAAAACTCATCCTAGTTTCGGGAGGTGTTTATATGTATGTATGTTATATTGCCCAGTCTGCTTTTAGATAACAGTGATTTGCTAATAGACTCTTGGCAATAGCACTACACTATTGATGACACCAATGGTCCTAAGAGTTCTCAATACCTCAAAGAGGTAATAGCACTACAACACTAAGGTCGACCAAGCGTTCTCCAAGGTTCTTCTTAACAGCTTTACTGGTGCCAGAGCAAGAGTTAGAGCTTGCATCTATAACAATTTGAGGTAGTGTACCTCGGCACCACCGAGTTGTTCAGCCACACCAATTCCCCGACCTGAAACTCCCGCCCATCGCGGCCCATGCACCCATTTGTTGTACAATTCTTCCGATCTGACGTTGCCTTCAGGTGTTCTCGGGCCTTCTCATAAGTACCCTCCATGGTAGCTTTTAATGTTTTCACATACTGATGAGGCGACACAGGTTCTGTTGGTCAAGAACCGTACATAATGTCCTGGCAAGACGATCTAACATTAAGTAGATGTCATAACATCGCATGCTTGAAGAGTCCCTTCATGTTGGGACATCCACACCACTACAAGGCCACCAGTGGATCCTCCGTTCTTCCATAGATGTTGCACTTCCATATTGGGACACCCTCTCTCCATTCCACCCAGTAAACCCCTTCCCCCCCTTGGACCATTTCACCCGTAGACCCCCTCTCTGCCAGTGAATGTGGAGTTGTGAGGGTCCCTGAGTGTGGCCAGTGAGTGTGAGTCCCTAGGTGTGAGGTTAATGGGTGGGGCAGTGAGTGTGAGGAGGTGTAGTGTATCAGGTTAGAAGTTTGCAGCTGGTTTATATAAACAAGATGTCTACATGTACATGAGTTATGTTGAAGCCCTTATATGGAAGGACATATAGTCTGTGTGGCCAGTGAGTTGGGAGTGGGGGTCGATGGGTGTGGCCAGTGAGTTCTTAGTGCTATGATCGTCACAGTAAGACAGAACATGTCGTGCTGGTGTTCTATAGTCAAGTCTACTAGTATAGTACGGCGGTCACTGGTGTATAGTAGTTCAATTTTCCACGGATCGAATTCGAGTGTTCGCGAGTCATTCATGTGCAGGTGTGAACTTGTGGGTGGACGGCAATGTATACATGTACCTGCATAGCAGTTATACAAAGATGTATTTCAAAAAAGTCTAATTATTATGTTCTATCTATCTCTCATCTCATGAAGAAATGAAGAAACACTTGAAACAAGTAATAAAAACATTCTCTATAGAAAGTTGGTGGCATATAGGATTTGAAGGAAATAGTGGTGGTGGTCCTATATTTTGCACACTAACATAATGTCCTACAAATGGGTGATATATAGGACTATTACCTTATTAGACCCTTGTTTTGTTTCCTTCCTTTTTACACCAGTATTGCCTTCCAATCCTATATGCCACCAAATTTCTCATAGAGAATGTTTTTATTACTTGTACCTTTAACAATCCAATAATAATATTAATGCTTCCATTTGCATAGTGTATGGAATAAGCCACACCTTCCTTCATAGTGCATACCAAAGTATAGATGCAATCATTATTTCCTCCCATACAGATCTACGGATCAACCTCGTTATGGCAAGGATGATCATATCGGTTCTCTTGTTGAAAATATTGAGTGGTGAGTTGAACTACATGTACATGCTACTGTCCCACCCAGCAGGGTGTGTGCCACGCACATAATTATGGTTTTACATGTTCATACAATTGTATTGATAGTGGATGTGTTATCTCTCTCCACTCGGTGCGAGCGCGGGAGCACGGCTAATATGTGACCATACCTTATGCATTGGCCATCCCCGGGCTTCAAGGGTGTAGGTCCACACCCCATTGGTTTGGGGTGTGGTCTAGAAGCATAGCCCACCTGTGGGCGTGCCGACCCTGCCCAGTCACGTCACTCTATAAGCGACGGAGCCTTAGATACAGTATTACACAATTGCTACTCAAGATTAATTTTTAAAATGGAAACTGATTCAAATGCATGTGTGTGCAACGCATGTGCCGATAGCATTATATACCTTTATCCCGGTGGGCGTTCCGTAACGTACGCCGTGGTCGGTTATCAACCTTAAACTCTATATGCCTGAATGGTATGGTGTGTGACTAACATTTGGTTGCTATTCGACAACTGCAATTCCTATTAGTCTGAGTCGTTAGCTCAACCCATACATGCACAAACTTTGCCAGAGCATAGGAGTGCAAAATTATTTCTGTGGAAGCTTCTAACTTCATCACGTAACTGCTTTATGAGTTTATGGACATGGTTTGGCAGAAGTCTTATATACTTCTAGAAGTAGGGGTTTGTGGCTAAAAATAGCGATTGCCCTTACGTAACTATTGCTAAATGTATATGTAGCCCGACACTCCCTCTTTAATTATGGGAAACCACCCTTATATAGTGTCCTACATTATATTTATGTAAAGCCATTTGCTATTTTTAGTATGAGCACTCTAGTCACAAGTTAGTTAATTGTAGCCTACGCTTATGACACAGAAAACACGGACTCAGTGTTTCCGTGTTTTAGCCTCCCTTTAATAATTTCTCATGAAAACTAATGAGGAATACACTCCCAGCTCGACCATCGCAGGTCAGTCATAGAGAAAATAAGTTATATAGGCTTGTTTACTCATTCTCATAGCAGTTCTATCAGTGTTCTTTGCAAGACAATAGTCACCATTGATGTATGCACTTTATTTTCATTGTGATCTAGCTGAAAATTTTCTCTATTACTGAGCCAATACTGTAGATTACCTGCCAAGGTCAATAAAGGGGGGGGATTGATCAAGGTACTATGTTGCTTCCTTTTCATTTTCTAAAAACCTTGTTTTGGGGCAAATGCTTTGAGCGTTCCTTACACATTTGAAGGATGTGTTCAAGCTGCATTGATTAAATGGACATGAGAATCGTAATATAATAATACAAGTCCTCTAGCATGTTTGCACTCATTCCTACTGCATGGTGTAATTTCCAAAGGTGTTCTCTTCTGCTTAAGGGTCTCCATACACTTGATATTTCTACACTTTGTCCAGTATACGTATCCTATGTTAGACCAATTATAATCCTCCAGTGTGGAATCCATGGCTATTACAAGACATTAGATGTGTTGAAAGGGTTCAGCGCTTTTTCACCAGAGCTATTTTTAAACGGGTAAAGCTGCCGACTATGAGCTATGCTGATCGTCTTTTCCACGATCTCCTTATGTGTTTTAAGATTGTAAAAAACCTTGTCGATCTTAATGCATCAGCCTTTTTCCACATCAACCTGTCACCATATAGTACAAGAGGTAACTCCATTAAACTCAGTACGGTGTAAGATCCAGTTTTTTCTCTGTCCGGATTATTAATATTTGGAATTCTACTGTTGTGACCTCATCTTCTGAACTACTATTTAAGTCAAGACTATGTACAGTGAACTTTTCTCCCTTTTGCAGATGCTTTCCTTTTTAGTATAGGGCAGTATATAAGTGCATTTACATGTGCCGCTTTTGTGTATACAATGTGTACATGTATGTTACTGTGCGTCTCTAAATACCTGCGAATAAAGTAAAAATTGAGTACTTAAAAAGTTAGAAAGTAAATTTTGAGGACTCAAAAAGTGAACAAAAAGTGGGAGGAGCGTTTGGTTTTGGCATGGCCTAAAAGCGAAAGAAAAGCGTTTAAAAGGCTGTTTTAATACGCACGTGGAATGGCAGCGATTCAGCACCAGCAAGAATGAATGTACCACAATCTTAGCCTTTTGCGTATCAGGTTGCAACCCGACGGCTTTGTCAGAAGATGGTACGAAGGACAACGATTGTGGTAGTCTTCAGTCTTCATACCGAACTCATACTTGATACTTCTCGGCGGTGCAGCCTCACTAGAAGCAGATCTCTGCTAGAAGGCAGAAAAGGCAGTTCTTGCCCGGCGCCGCCCTGCATTCGGTGTACGTAGACTGTAGTCAACGTTGGTCCATACCTGTACGGCTGTGCTCGCTGCTGTTGCTGAATCGCTGCCTTTGTGCATATTAAGATAGCCGTTTAAACGCTTTTAGCTTTAGGCCATGCCGAAGGCAAGCACCCCTCCCACTTTCATAGTATCATTATCATTATTTACTAATATTGAGACAGAAATGAATAAGAGAAAGTGTTTTGGTATAATGTCCTGTGGGTGTGGTCTAAAGGTTATGCAAGCTGCTAAATGTAATGTAAGCCAACCACCTTGTACTAAGCCACACCACAGCCTTAGCTACAATGATATGAATACAAAATGAATCTCATACAGAAATACATGTATTATATAATATACATGTACATGATATTGTGCTGGAGACCATACTGGTCTATGTATTTGGGACAATAAAGGCATAGAAAGTAATTTGTGCGTCAGCTTGTAGTATGATAGGGTGCAGTGTAGTAATCCCAATACTTTATGATACATGTGTTCTTTGTGTAGGAGGAGCTGATGCAATATATATAGAACAGCTTCCTGTGAACGCAATTATTGAATATCGTAAAAATGCAACATTTTCATGTCAAACGTCCCCTGGTGTTGGTGATATCTTGTTTTTGGTGGATGGTGTTGCGGCCAACTACTTGGCTCATCATGGGATCTTCCAGTCTGATGTAATATTTACTAACAGCTATGCTATGTCATATCTCACTGTTTACGGAAGTGATACAAACAATGGAGCTAAAATAACCTGCAAAGTTCTTATAATGTTTGATTTTGTAACATTGACATCAATTTATGAGGAGGCACCCTTACCACCAGCACAGCTAACAGTTATTAAAGGTATGTGGCGGCTAGTGTGTATGTGTGTGCTCTAGTGTGTATGTGTGTGCTCTAGTGTGTATGTGTGTGTGCTCTAGTGTGTATGTGTGTGCTCTAGTGTGTATGTGTGTGCTCTAGTGTGTATGTGTGTGCTCTAGTGTGTATGTGTGTGTGCTCTAGTGTGTATGTGTGTGCTCTAGTGTGTATGTGTGTGTGCTCTAGTGTGTATGTGTGTGCTCTAGTGTGTATGTGTGTGCTCTAGTGTGTATGTGTGTGCTCTAGTGTGTATGTGTGTGTGCTCTAGTGTGTATGTGTGTGCTCTAGTGTGTATGTGTGTGTGCTCTAGTGTGTATGTGTGTGTGCTCTAGTGTGTATGTGTGTGTGCTCTAGTGTGTATGTGTGTGTGCTCTAGTGTGTATGTGTGTGCTCTAGTGTGTATGTGTGTGTGCTCTAGTGTGTATGTGTGTGTGCTCTAGTGTGTATGTGTGTGTGCTCTAGTGTGTATGTGTGTGTGCTCTAGTGTGTATGTGTGTGCTCTAGTGTGTATGTGTGTGTGCTCTAGTGTGTATGTGTGTGCTCTAGTGTGTATGTGTGTGCTCTAGTGTGTATGTGTGTGTGCTCTAGTGTGTATGTGTGTGCTCTAGTGTGTATGTGTGTGCTCTAGTGTGTATGTGTGTGTGCTCTAGTGTGTATGTGTGTGCTCTAGTGTGTATGTGTGTGCTCTAGTGTGTATGTGTGTGTGCTCTAGTGTGTATGTGTGTGCTCTAGTGTGTATGTGTGTGTGCTCTAGTGTGTATGTGTGTGTGCTCTAGTGTGTATGTGTGTGTGCTCTAGTGTGTATGTGTGCTCTAGTGTGTATGTGTGTGTGCTCTAGTGTGTATGTGTGTGTGCTCTAGTGTGTATGTGTGTGTGCTCTAGTGTGTATGTGTGTGTGCTCTAGTGTGTATGTGTGTGCTCTAGTGTGTATGTGTGTGTGCTCTAGTGTGTATGTGTGTGCTCTAGTGTGTATGTGTGTGCTCTAGTGTGTATGTGTGTGTGCTCTAGTGTGTATGTGTGTGCTCTAGTGTGTATGTGTGTGCTCTAGTGTGTATGTGTGTGTGCTCTAGTGTGTATGTGTGCTCTAGTGTGTATGTGTGTGTGCTCTAGTGTATATGTGTGTGTGCTCTAGTGTGTATGTGTGTGCTCTAGTGTGTATGTGTGTGCTCTAGTGTGTATGTGTGTGCTCTAGTGTGTATGTGTGTGTGCTCTAGTGTGTATGTGTGTGCTCTAGTGTGTATGTGTGTGCTCTAGTGTGTATGTGTGTGTGCTCTAGTGTGTATGTGTGTGCTCTAGTGTGTATGTGTGTGCTCTAGTGTGTATGTGTGTGTGCTCTAGTGTGTATGTGTGCTCTAGTGTGTATGTGTGTGTGCTCTAGTGTATATGTGTGTGTGCTCTAGTGTGTATGTGTGTGCTCTAGTGTGTATGTGTGTGCTCTAGTGTGTATGTGTGTGCTCTAGTGTGTATGTGTGTGTGCTCTAGTGTGTATGTGTGTGCTCTAGTGTGTATGTGTGTGCTCTAGTGTGTATGTGTGTGTGCTCTAGTGTGTATGTGTGTGTGCTCTAGTGTGTATGTGTGTGTGCTCTAGTGTGTATGTGTGTGTGCTCTAGTGTGTATGTGTGTGTGCTCTAGTGTGTATGTGTGTGTGCTCTAGTGTGTATGTGTGTGCTCTAGTGTGTATGTGTGTGCTCTAGTGTGTATGTGTGTGTGCTCTAGTGTGTATGTGTGCTCTAGTGTGTATGTGTGTGTGCTCTAGTGTGTATGTGTGTGTGCTCTAGTGTGTATGTGTGTGCTCTAGTGTGTATGTGTGTGTGCTCTAGTGTGTATGTGTGTGTGCTCTAGTGTGTATGTGTGTGTGCTCTAGTGTGTATGTGTGTGCTCTAGTGTGTATGTGTGTGCTCTAGTGTGTATGTGTGTGTGCTCTAGTGTGTATGTGTGTGTGCTCTAGTGTGTATGTGTGTGCTCTAGTGTGTATGTGTGTGTGCTCTAGTGTGTATGTGTGTGCTCTAGTGTGTATGTGTGTGTGCTCTAGTGTGTATGTGTGTGTGCTCTAGTGTGTATGTGTGTGTGCTCTAGTGTGTATGTGTGTGCTCTAGTGTGTATGTGTGTGCTCTAGTGTGTATGTGTGTGTGCTCTAGTGTGTATGTGTGCTCTAGTGTGTATGTGTGTGTGCTCTAGTGTGTATGTGTGTGTGCTCTAGTGTGTATGTGTGTGCTCTAGTGTGTATGTGTGTGTGCTCTAGTGTGTATGTGTGTGTGCTCTAGTGTGTATGTGTGTGTGCTCTAGTGTGTATGTGTGTGTGCTCTAGTGTGTATGTGTGTGTGCTCTAGTGTGTATGTGTGTGTGCTCTAGTGTGTATGTGTGTGTGCTCTAGTGTGTATGTGTGTGCTCTAGTGTGTATGTGTGTGCTCTAGTGTGTATGTGTGTGCTCTAGTGTGTATGTGTGTGTGCTCTAGTGTGTATGTGTGTGTGCTCTAGTGTGTATGTGTGTGCTCTAGTGTGTATGTGTGTGTGCTCTAGTGTGTATGTGTGTGTGCTCTAGTGTGTATGTGTGTGTGCTCTAGTGTGTATGTGTGTGCTCTAGTGTGTATGTGTGTGTGCTCTAGTGTGTATGTGTGTGTGCTCTAGTGTGTATGTGTGTGCTCTAGTGTGTATGTGTGTGCTCTAGTGTGTATGTGTGTGTGCTCTAGTGTGTATGTGTGTGCTCTAGTGTGTATGTGTGTGTGCTCTAGTGTGTATGTGTGTGTGCTCTAGTGTGTATGTGTGTGTGCTCTAGTGTGTATGTGTGTGTGCTCTAGTGTGTATGTGTGTGTGCTCTAGTGTGTATGTGTGTGCTCTAGTGTGTATGTGTGTGCTCTAGTGTGTATGTGTGTGTGCTCTAGTGTGTATGTGTGTGTGCTCTAGTGTGTATGTGTGTGCTCTAGTGTGTATGTGTGTGCTCTAGTGTGTATGTGTGTGTGCTCTAGTGTGTATGTGTGTGCTCTAGTGTGTATGTGTGTGTGCTCTAGTGTGTATGTGTGTGCTCTAGTGTGTATGTGTGTGCTCTAGTGTGTATGTGTGTGTGCTCTAGTGTGTATGTGTGTGTGCTCTAGTGTGTATGTGTGTGCTCTAGTGTGTATGTGTGTGCTCTAGTGTGTATGTGTGTGTGCTCTAGTGTGTATGTGTGTGCTCTAGTGTGTATGTGTGTGGTCTAGTGTGTATGTGTGTGTGCTCTAGTGTGTATGTGTGTGTGCTCTAGTGTGTATGTGTGTGCTCTAGTGTGTATGTGTGTGCTCTAGTGTGTATGTGTGTGTGCTCTAGTGTGTATGTGTGTGCTCTAGTGTGTATGTGTGTGTGCTCTAGTGTGTATGTGTGTGGTCTAGTGTGTATGTGTGTGTGCTCTAGTGTGTATGTGTGTGTGCTCTAGTGTGTATGTGTGCTCTAGTGTGTATGTGTGTGTGCTCTAGTGTGTATGTGTGTGTGCTCTAGTGTGTATGTGTGTGCTCTAGTGTGTATGTGTGTGTGCTCTAGTGTGTATGTGTGTGTGCTCTAGTGTGTATGTGTGTGCTCTAGTGTGTATGTGTGTGCTCTAGTGTGTATGTGTGTGTGCTCTAGTGTGTATGTGTGTGTGCTCTAGTGTGTATGTGTGTGCTCTAGTGTGTATGTGTGTGCTCTAGTGTGTATGTGTGTGTGCTCTAGTGTGTATGTGTGTGTGCTCTAGTGTGTATGTGTGTGTGCTCTAGTGTGTATGTGTGTACTCTAGTGTGTATGTGTGTGCTCTAGTGTGTATGTGTGTGCTCTAGTGTGTATGTGTGTGCTCTAGTGTGTATGTGTGTGTGCTCTAGTGTGTATGTGTGTGTGCTCTAGTGTGTATGTGTGTGCTCTAGTGTGTATGTGTGTGCTCTAGTGTGTATGTGTGTGTGCTCTAGTGTGTATGTGTGTGTGCTCTAGTGTGTATGTGTGTGTGCTCTAGTGTGTATGTGTGTGTGCTCTAGTGTGTATGTGTGTGTGCTCTAGTGTGTATGTGTGTACTCTAGTGTGTATGTGTGTGTGCTCTAGTGTGTATGTGTGTGTGCTCTAGTGTGTATGTGTGTGCTCTAGTGTGTATGTGTGTGCTCTAGTGTGTATGTGTGTGTGCTCTAGTGTGTATGTGTGTGTGCTCTAGTGTGTATGTGTGTGCTCTAGTGTGTATGTGTGTGTGCTCTAGTGTGTATGTGTGTGTGCTCTAGTGTGTATGTGTGTGTGCTCTAGTGTGTATGTGTGTGTGCTCTAGTGTGTATGTGTGTGTGCTCTAGTGTGTATGTGTGTGCTCTAGTGTGTATGTGTGTGCTCTAGTGTGTATGTGTGTGTGCTCTAGTGTGTATGTGTGTGCTCTAGTGTGTATGTGTGTGGTCTAGTGTGTATGTGTGTGTGCTCTAGTGTGTATGTGTGTGTGCTCTAGTGTGTATGTGTGTGCTCTAGTGTGTATGTGTGTGTGCTCTAGTGTGTATGTGTGTGCTCTAGTGTGTATGTGTGTGCTCTAGTGTGTATGTGTGTGTGCTCTAGTGTGTATGTGTGTGCTCTAGTGTGTATGTGTGTGCTCTAGTGTGTATGTGTGTGCTCTAGTGTGTATGTGTGTGTGCTCTAGTGTGTATGTGTGTGCTCTAGTGTGTATGTGTGTGCTCTAGTGTGTATGTGTGTGTGCTCTAGTGTGTATGTGTGTGTGCTCTAGTGTGTATGTGTGTGCTCTAGTGTGTATGTGTGTGCTCTAGTGTGTATGTGTGTGGTCTAGTATGTATGAAAACAAGGTGGATTGTACTTACCACACCATCAAAGTATGTCAGTCACCTTTTTCCCGTTCTATTTAGGTTTTAGTCACACGTGGTCTTGTTCCCGTGCATTTTACATTCCAATCCAATTATATGCCACTTAACTGTCTCCTCCACTTAACTATCATTGCTGCATGGAAACTGCTTCTGCAGGTTCTGATTGGGTACTTCACATGGGAGTAGGGGGGTGAAGGTCTAAATTGTCTAACCCTTCAAGGCTTACCTCTCTCTCCCTCCCTCCCTCTCTCTAAATTAAGTGATCAAGCTGTTTGTCAGTTTTGGTGCATATCTCATTCCTGTGTGTCCCCCCCCCCCCCCACAGCCCCTCCCTCTGCTCCCCAACATCTGACAGCTGCTCATGTTGGCGACACCTATGCAAACCTAACCTGGTCCCCACCTGAGGGCCCAGGGATTGGTGGACCTCTGTACTACTCTGTATCCTACCATGAGGTCAATGGATCATCTAATGGAACATCAAACACCACTGAGCTCACATATAATGTGACCTCCCTGTCCCCAGGCCATACTTACATCATGACTGTGGTGGCCGGGAATGGAGTGTCTGGGGATGAGGGTACCAGAAGTGCATCAATCAATTTGACCACCAACTCCACACCTACAGTAGTGCCCACAGGTAAGCTGGAATACAAGTAACTCAACACACCCACACACGCACACACATTGTAGACTGAATTGCATAGTGCTTTTTTTTTTTCTTCATCAGCAGTTGTAGTTTCATGTGCAGTACTGTTATTGGTGATGTTTTATATTTCCTGTTCGCAGCTATCGATGGTGCAGGACCTAGCTTCGAAATTGGTGTTGGTGTTGGTGTTGGTGTATCACTACTAATTGGAGTAGTAGTAGTGATATGTGTATTCCGACGAACAAAACAAGGTACATGTACATATGTCAATCTTTGCATGCTGATAACTTACAGATAAAATTTGCGCTACAGATGGTGTGCATAAGTTTTAGTGTTAATTAAGGAAGCTAGACCTTATGCAGCAGGGTACATGTGGGGAGTAGTGTGTTATGGGTACCCTATGGAGCAGGGTACATGTGGGGAGTAGTGTGTTAGGGGTACCCTATGGAGCAGGGTACATGTGGGGAGTAGTGTGTTAGGGGTACCCTATGGAGCAGGGTACATGTGGGGAGTAGTGTGTTAGGGGTACCCTATGGAGCAGGGTACATGTGGGGAGCTCTGTGTTAGGGGTACCCTATGGAGCAGGGTACATGTGGGGAGCTCTGTGTTAGGGGTACCCTATGGAGCAGGGTACATGTGGGGAGCTCTGTGTTAGGGGTACCCTATGGAGCAGGGTACATGTGGGTAGTAGTGTGTTAGGTGTACCCTATGGAGCAGGGTACATGTGGAGAGTAGTGTGTTAGGGGTACCCTATGGATTCAAGAAATGAGATAACCATGATTTTTATTGGTCGAAGAGTAACTCCACAACACTGCACAACATAATGATATTGAAGGATGTATACTTAGTTATCTTGACCTCCTTTCACAGATAAGATTCATGAAGATGACATACTAAAAATAGCAGAAATATTAAATGAGGAAACGATTCCATGGCGATCGGTAGCCTGTGAGGTTAATCTTACTTCACAAGAATTTGATGATATTGCAAGTGAAACAAAGTCATTACAACAACCATCAATATTATTTCTAAAGATATGGATTGAGAGATATGGAAGTGCAGCTACTTATACAAAGCTATGTGATGCAATGATTAAATGCAATTTTGGAAGGCATGTAGAGAAAATACTTGACTTTGCTAAAATAAGGTATGTTTGTTGTTCAGTGCTGGATTTTATGTGATGCGATTCAGTTTGCATTTACCTTAAAATCATAGCAATGATGCATTACCATTTGTACAGATGACTTTGTTTATTTCATCAAGTGGTACATGAGCATGTTTACAGGTGCTCAGACCATGTTGAGTAGTAGGTATGGGGAGGAGGGGGTGCCATGATCACAATTTCACTTAATCATATGCATGATTTAACCATTGTAAATATTCAGTACGTTAAGCATGCAACCTACATGTATTTTGATATGGTATATTGTGTGTATGACAACTACATGTATGGGTTCAATGGAACAGACAGAGGATTAATATACCAACTTTGTGATTTGGAATCAGGATCATTTACTGTTCAAACAGGTACCCCAAGGTGGATTACAATTCATTATTGGAGAGAGTCTCGCCAGGTAACGTTGAAGTGTTATATTGTGTGTTCATTGCATGATTAAATGTTGTCCCAATGTGCAATGTCTAGATCATAACACACCTAAAATGTTCATCTGACTAACATGAAGGTGGAAGGTCCATTTGTTGTAGTTTGATGAATGAGATAACCATGATTTTTATTGAGGAATAGTTACCTACTTATAGAAAGTGTACCCTATTTGGAGCATCCTATGGAGCAGGGTACATGTGGGGAGTAGTGTGTAAGGGATACCTTATGGAGCAGGATACATGTGGGGAGTAGTGTGTTAGGGGTACCCTATGGAGCAGGATACATGTGGGGAGTAGTGTGTAAGGGATACCCTATGGAGCAGGGTACATGTGGGGAGTAGTGTGTTAGGGGTACTCTATGGAGCAGGGTACATGTGGGGAGTAGTGTGTTAGGGGTACCCTATGGTGCAGGGTACATGTGGGGAGTAGTGTGTTAGGGGTACCCAATGGAGCAGGATACATGTGGGGAGTAGTGTGTTAGTGATACCAGGGTACATGTGGGGAGTAGTGTGTTAGGGGTACTCTATGGAGCAGGGTACATGTGGGGAGTAGTGTGTTAGGGGTACCCTGTGGAGCAGGGTACATGTGGGGAGTAGTGTGTTAGGGGTACCCTATGGAGCAGGGTACATGGGGGGAGTAGTGTGTTAGGGGTATCCTATGGAGCAGGGTACATGTAGGGAGTAGTGTGTTAGGGGTACCCTATGGAGCAGGGTACATGTGGGGAGTAGTATGTTAGGGGTACCCTATGGAGCAGGGTACATGTGGGGAGTAGTGTGTTAGGGGTACCCTATGGAGCAAGGTACATGTGGGGAGTAGTGTGGGATGGATACCCTATGGAGCAGGGTACATGTGGGGAGTAGTGTGTAAGGGGTACCCTATGAAGCAGGGTACATGTGGGGAGTAGTGTGTTAGGGTGCCCTATGGAGCACGGTACATGTGGAGAGTAGTGTATTAGGGGTACCCTATGGATTCAAGAAATGAGATAACCATGATTTTTATTGGTTGAAGAGTAACTCCACAACACTGCACAACATAATGATATTGAAGGATGTATACTTAGTTATCTTGACCTCCTTTCACAGATAAGATTCATGAAGATGACATACTAAAAATAGCAGAAATATTAAATGAGGAAACGATTCCATGGCGATCGGTAGCCTGTGAGGTTAATCTTACTTCACAAGAATTTGATGATATTGCAAGTGAAACAATGTCATTACAACAACCATCAATATTATTTCTAAAGATATGGATTGAGAGATATGGAAGTGCAGCTACTTATACAAAGCTATGTGATGCAATGATTAAATGCAATTTTGGAAGGCATGTAGAGAAAATACTTGACTTTGCTAAAATAAGGTATGTTTGTTGTTCAGTGCTGGATTTTATGTGATGCGATTCAGTTTGCATTTACCTTAAAATCATAGCAATGATGCATTACCAATTGTACAGATGACTTTGTTTATTTCATGAAGTGGTACATGAGCATGTGTACAGGTACTCAGACCATGTTGAGTAGTAGGTATGGGGAGGAGGGGGTGCCATGATCACAATTTCCCTTAATCACATGCATGATTTAACCATAGTAAATATTCAGTACGCTAAGCATGCAAATTACATGTATTTTGATATGGCATATTGTGTGTATGACAACTAACGTATGGGTTCAATAGAACAGACAGATAATTAATATACAAACTTTGTGATGTGGAATCAGGATCATTTACTGTTCAAACAGGTACCCCATGGTGGATTATCATTCATTATTGGAGAGAGTCTCACCAGGTAACGTTGAAGTGTGTATATTGTGTGTTCATTGCATGATTAAATGTTGTCCCAATGTGCAATGTCTAGATCATAACACACCTAAAATGTTCATCTGACTAACATGAAGGTGGAAGGTCCATTTGTTGTAGTTTGATGAATGAGATAACCATGATTTTTATTGAGGAATAGTTACCTACTGATAGAAAGTGTACCCTATTTGGAGCATCCTATGGAGCAGGGTACATGTGGGGAGTAGTGTGTTAGGTGTACCCTATGGATCAGGGTACATGTGGGGAGTAGTGTGTTAGGGGTATCCTATGGAGCAGGATACATGTGGGGTGTAGTGTTTTAGGGGTACCCTATGGAGCAGGGTACATGTGGGGAGTAGTGTGTTAGGGGTACCCTATGGAGCAGGGTACATGTGGGGAGTAGTGTGTTAGGGGTACCCTATGGATCAGGGTACATGTGGGGAGTAGTGTGTTAGGGGTACCCTATGGAGCAGGATACATGTGGGATGTAGTGTTTTAGGGGTACCCTATGGAGCAGGGTACATGTGGGGAGTAGTGTGTTAGGGGTACCCTATGGAGCAGGGTACATGTGGGGAGTAGTGTTTTAGGGGTACCCTATGGAGCAGGGTACATGTGGTGAGTAGTGTGTTAGGTGTACCCTATGGAGCAGGGTACATGTGGGGAGTAGTGTGTTAGGGGTACCCTATGGATCAGGGTACATGTGGGGAGTAGTGTTTTAGGGGTACCCTATGGAGCAGGGTACATGTGGGGAGTAGTGTGTTAAGGGTACCCTATGGAGCAGGGTACATGTGGGGAGTAGTGTGTTAGGGGTACCCTATGGAGCAGGGTACATGTGGGGAGTAGTGTGTTAGGGGTACCCTATGGAGCAGGGTACATTTCTCGAGTAGTGTGTTAGGGGTACCCTATGGAGCAGGGTACATGTGGGGAGTAGTGTGTTAGGGGTACCCTATGGAGCAGGGTACATGTGGGGAGTAGTGTGTTAGGGGTACCCTATGGAGCAGGGTACATGGGGGGAGTAGTGTGTTAGGGGTACCCTATGGAGCAGGGTACATGTGGGGAGTAGTGTGTTAGGGGTACCCTATGGAGCAGGGTACATGTGGGGAGTAGTGTGTTAGGGGTACCCTATGGAGCAGGGTACATGTGGGGAGTAGTGTGTTAGGGGTACCCTATGGAGCAGGGTACATGGGGGGAGTAGTGTGTTAGGGGTACCCTATGGAGCAGGGTACATGTGGGGAGTAGTGTGTTAGGGGTACCCTATGGAGCAGGGTACATGTGGGGAGTAGTGTGTTAGGGGTACCCTATGGAGCAGGGTACATGTGGGGAGTAGTGTGTTAGGGGTACCCTATGGAGCAGGGTACATGTGGGGAGTAGTGTGTTAGGGGTACCCTATGGAGCAGGGTACATGTGGGGAGTAGTGTTTTAGGGGTACCCTATGGAGCAGGGTACATGTGGGGAGTAGTGTGTTAGGGGTACCCTATGGAGCAGGGTACATGTAGGGAGTGGTACCCTATGGAGCAGGGTACATGTGGAGAGTAGTGTGTTAGTGGTACCCTATGGAGCAGGGTACATGTGGGGAGTAGTGTGTTAGGGGTACCCTATGGAGCAGGGTACATGTGGGGAGTAGTGTGTTAGGGGTACCCTATGGAGCAGGGTACATGTGGGGAGTAGTGTGTTAGGGGTACCCTATGGAGCAGGGTACATGTGGGGAGTAGTGTGTTAGGGGTACCCTATGGAGCAAGGTACATGTGGGGAGTAGTGTGTTAGGGGTACCCTATGAAGCAGGGTACATGTGGGGAGTAGTGTGTTAGGGTACCGAATGGAGCACGGTACATGTGGAGAGTAGTGTATTAGGGGTACCCTATGGATTCAAGAAATGAGATAACCATGATTTTTATTGGTCGAAGAGTAACTACACAACACTGCACAACATACATGTAATGATATTGAATGTTGTATACTTAGTTATCTTGACCTCCTTTCACAGATAAGATTCATGAAGATGACATACTAAAAATAGCAGAAATATTAAATGAGGAAACGATTCCATGGCGATCGGTAGCCTGTGAGGTTAATCTTACTTCACAAGAATTTGATGATATTGCAAGTGAAACAATGTCATTACAACAACCATCAATATTATTTCTAAAGATATGGATTGAGAGATATGGAAGTGCAGCTACTTATACAAAGCTATGTGATGCAATGATTAAATGCAATTTTGGAAGGCATGTAGAGAAAATACTTGACTTTGCTAAAATAAGGTATGTTTGTTGTTCAGTGCTGGATTTTATGTGATGCGATTCAGTTTGCATTTACCTTAAAATCATAGCAATGATGCATTACCAATTGTACAGATGACTTTGTTTATTTCATGAAGTGGTACATGAGCATGTGTACAGGTACTCAGACCATGTTGAGTAGTAGGTATGGGGAGGAGGGGGTGCCATGATCACAATTTCCCTTAATCACATGCATGATTTAACCATAGTAAATATTCAGTACGCTAAGCATGCAAATTACATGTATTTTGATATGGCATATTGTGTGTATGACAACTAACGTATGGGTTCAATAGAACAGACAGATAATTAATATACAAACTTTGTGATGTGGAATCAGGATCATTTACTGTTCAAACAGGTACCCCATGGTGGATTATCATTCATTATTGGAGAGAGTCTCACCAGGTAACGTTGAAGTGTGTATATTGTGTGTTCATTGCATGATTAAATGTTGTCCCAATGTGCAATGTCTAGATCATAACACACCTAAAATGTTCATCTGACTAACATGAAGGTGGAAGGTCCATTTGTTGTAGTTTGATGAATGAGATAACCATGATTTTTATTGAGGAATAGTTACCTACTGATAGAAAGTGTACCCTATTTGGAGCATCCTATGGAGCAGGGTACATGTGGGGAGTAGTGTGTTAGGTGTACCCTATGGATCAGGGTACATGTGGGGAGTAGTGTGTTAGGGGTATCCTATGGAGCAGGATACATGTGGGGTGTAGTGTTTTAGGGGTACCCTATGGAGCAGGGTACATGTGGGGAGTAGTGTGTTAGGGGTACCCTATGGAGCAGGGTACATGTGGGGAGTAGTGTGTTAGGGGTACCCTATGGATCAGGGTACATGTGGGGAGTAGTGTGTTAGGGGTACCCTATGGAGCAGGATACATGTGGGATGTAGTGTTTTAGGGGTACCCTATGGAGCAGGGTACATGTGGGGAGTAGTGTGTTAGGGGTACCCTATGGAGCAGGGTACATGTGGGGAGTAGTGTTTTAGGGGTACCCTATGGAGCAGGGTACATGTGGTGAGTAGTGTGTTAGGTGTACCCTATGGAGCAGGGTACATGTGGGGAGTAGTGTGTTAGGGGTACCCTATGGATCAGGGTACATGTGGGGAGTAGTGTTTTAGGGGTACCCTATGGAGCAGGGTACATGTGGGGAGTAGTGTGTTAAGGGTACCCTATGGAGCAGGGTACATGTGGGGAGTAGTGTGTTAGGGGTACCCTATGGAGCAGGGTACATGTGGGGAGTAGTGTGTTAGGGGTACCCTATGGAGCAGGGTACATTTCTCGAGTAGTGTGTTAGGGGTACCCTATGGAGCAGGGTACATGTGGGGAGTAGTGTGTTAGGGGTACCCTATGGAGCAGGGTACATGTGGGGAGTAGTGTGTTAGGGGTACCCTATGGAGCAGGGTACATGGGGGGAGTAGTGTGTTAGGGGTACCCTATGGAGCAGGGTACATGTGGGGAGTAGTGTGTTAGGGGTACCCTATGGAGCAGGGTACATGTGGGGAGTAGTGTGTTAGGGGTACCCTATGGAGCAGGGTACATGTGGGGAGTAGTGTGTTAGGGGTACCCTATGGAGCAGGGTACATGGGGGGAGTAGTGTGTTAGGGGTACCCTATGGAGCAGGGTACATGTGGGGAGTAGTGTGTTAGGGGTACCCTATGGAGCAGGGTACATGTGGGGAGTAGTGTGTTAGGGGTACCCTATGGAGCAGGGTACATGTGGGGAGTAGTGTGTTAGGGGTACCCTATGGAGCAGGGTACATGTGGGGAGTAGTGTGTTAGGGGTACCCTATGGAGCAGGGTACATGTGGGGAGTAGTGTTTTAGGGGTACCCTATGGAGCAGGGTACATGTGGGGAGTAGTGTGTTAGGGGTACCCTATGGAGCAGGGTACATGTAGGGAGTGGTACCCTATGGAGCAGGGTACATGTGGAGAGTAGTGTGTTAGTGGTACCCTATGGAGCAGGGTACATGTGGGGAGTAGTGTGTTAGGGGTACCCTATGGAGCAGGGTACATGTGGGGAGTAGTGTGTTAGGGGTACCCTATGGAGCAGGGTACATGTGGGGAGTAGTGTGTTAGGGGTACCCTATGGAGCAGGGTACATGTGGGGAGTAGTGTGTTAGGGGTACCCTATGGAGCAAGGTACATGTGGGGAGTAGTGTGTTAGGGGTACCCTATGAAGCAGGGTACATGTGGGGAGTAGTGTGTTAGGGTACCGAATGGAGCACGGTACATGTGGAGAGTAGTGTATTAGGGGTACCCTATGGATTCAAGAAATGAGATAACCATGATTTTTATTGGTCGAAGAGTAACTACACAACACTGCACAACATACATGTAATGATATTGAATGTTGTATACTTAGTTATCTTGACCTCCTTTCACAGATAAGATTCATGAAGATGACATACTAAAAATAGCAGAAATATTAAATGAGGAAACGATTCCATGGCGATCGGTAGCCTGTGAGGTTAATCTTACTTCACAAGAATTTGACGATATTGCAAGTGAAACAATGTCATTACAACAACCATCAATATTATTTCTAAAGATATGGATTGAGAGATATGGAAGTGCAGCTACTTATACAAAGCTATGTGATGCAATGATTAAATGCAATTTTGGAAGGCATGTAGAGAAAATACTTGACTTTGCTAAAATAAGGTATGTTTGTTGTTCAGTGCTGGATTTTATGTGATGCGATTCAGTTTGCATTTACCTTAAAATCATAGCAATGATGCATTACCAATTGTACAGATGACTTTGTTTATTTCATGAAGTGGTACATGAGCATGTGTACAGGTACTCAGACCATGTTGAGTAGTAGGTATGGGGAGGAGGGGGTGCCATGATCACAATTTCCCTTAATCACATGCATGATTTAACCATAGTAAATATTCAGTACGCTAAGCATGCAAATTACATGTATTTTGATATGGCATATTGTGTGTATGACAACTAACGTATGGGTTCAATAGAACAGACAGATAATTAATATACAAACTTTGTGATGTGGAATCAGGATCATTTACTGTTCAAACAGGTACCCCATGGTGGATTATCATTCATTATTGGAGAGAGTCTCACCAGGTAACGTTGAAGTGTGTATATTGTGTGTTCATTGCATGATTAAATGTTGTCCCAATGTGCAATGTCTAGATCATAACACACCTAAAATGTTCATCTGACTAACATGAAGGTGGAAGGTCCATTTGTTGTAGTTTGATGAATGAGATAACCATGATTTTTATTGAGGAATAGTTACCTACTGATAGAAAGTGTACCCTATTTGGAGCATCCTATGGAGCAGGGTACATGTGGGGAGTAGTGTGTTAGGTGTACCCTATGGATCAGGGTACATGTGGGGAGTAGTGTGTTAGGGGTATCCTATGGAGCAGGATACATGTGGGGTGTAGTGTTTTAGGGGTACCCTATGGAGCAGGGTACATGTGGGGAGTAGTGTGTTAGGGGTACCCTATGGAGCAGGGTACATGTGGGGAGTAGTGTGTTAGGGGTACCCTATGGATCAGGGTACATGTGGGGAGTAGTGTGTTAGGGGTACCCTATGGAGCAGGATACATGTGGGATGTAGTGTTTTAGGGGTACCCTATGGAGCAGGGTACATGTGGGGAGTAGTGTGTTAGGGGTACCCTATGGAGCAGGGTACATGTGGGGAGTAGTGTTTTAGGGGTACCCTATGGAGCAGGGTACATGTGGTGAGTAGTGTGTTAGGTGTACCCTATGGAGCAGGGTACATGTGGGGAGTAGTGTGTTAGGGGTACCCTATGGATCAGGGTACATGTGGGGAGTAGTGTTTTAGGGGTACCCTATGGAGCAGGGTACATGTGGGGAGTAGTGTGTTAAGGGTACCCTATGGAGCAGGGTACATGTGGGGAGTAGTGTGTTAGGGGTACCCTATGGAGCAGGGTACATGTGGGGAGTAGTGTGTTAGGGGTACCCTATGGAGCAGGGTACATTTCTCGAGTAGTGTGTTAGGGGTACCCTATGGAGCAGGGTACATGTGGGGAGTAGTGTGTTAGGGGTACCCTATGGAGCAGGGTACATGTGGGGAGTAGTGTGTTAGGGGTACCCTATGGAGCAGGGTACATGGGGGGAGTAGTGTGTTAGGGGTACCCTATGGAGCAGGGTACATGTGGGGAGTAGTGTGTTAGGGGTACCCTATGGAGCAGGGTACATGTGGGGAGTAGTGTGTTAGGGGTACCCTATGGAGCAGGGTACATGTGGGGAGTAGTGTGTTAGGGGTACCCTATGGAGCAGGGTACATGTGGGGAGTAGTGTGTTAGGGGTACCCTATGGAGCAGGGTACATGTGGGGAGTAGTGTGTTAGGGGTACCCTATGGAGCAGGGTACATGTAGGGAGTGGTACCCTATGGAGCAGGGTACATGTGGAGAGTAGTGTGTTAGTGGTACCCTATGGAGCAGGGTACATGTGGGGAGTAGTGTGTTAGGGGTACCCTATGGAGCAGGGTACATGTGGGGAGTAGTGTGTTAGGGGTACCCTATGGAGCAGGGTACATGTGGGGAGTAGTGTGTTAGGGGTACCCTATGGAGCAGGGTACATGTGGGGAGTAGTGTGTTAGGGGTACCCTATGGAGCAAGGTACATGTGGGGAGTAGTGTGGGATGGATACCCTATGGAGCAGGGTACATGTGGGGAGTAGTGTGTAAGGGGTACCCTATGAAGCAGGGTACATGTGGGGAGTAGTGTGTTAGGGTACCGAATGGAGCACGGTACATGTGGAGAGTAGTGTATTAGGGGTACCCTATGGATTCAAGAAATGAGATAACCATGATTTTTATTGGTCGAAGAGTAACTACACAACACTGCACAACATACATGTAATGATATTGAATGTTGTATACTTAGTTATCTTGACCTCCTTTCACAGATAAGATTCATGAAGATGACATACTAAAAATAGCAGAAATATTAAATGAGGAAACGATTCCATGGCGATCGGTAGCCTGTGAGGTTAATCTTACTTCACAAGAATTTGACGATATTGCAAGTGAAACAAAGTCATTACAACAACCATCAATATTATTTCTAAAGATATGGATTGAGAGATATGGAAGTGCAGCTACTTATACAAAGCTATGTGATGCAATGATTAAATGCAATTTTGGAAGGCATGTAGAGAAAATACTTGACTTTGCTAAAATAAGGTATGTTTGTTGTTCAGTGCTGGATTTTATGTGATGCGATTCAGTTTGCATTTACCTTAAAATCATAGCAATGATGCATTACCAATTGTACAGATGACTTTGTTCATTTCATCAAGTGGTACATGAGCATGTGTACAGGTACTCAGACCATGTTGAGTAGTAGGTATGGGGAGGAGGGGGTGCCATGATCACAATTTCCCTTAATCACATGCATGATTTAACCATTGTAAATATTCAGTACGCTAAGCATGCAACCTACATGTATTTTGATATTGCATATTGTGTGTATGACAACTATGGGTTCAATAGAACAGACAGAGGATTAATATACCAACTTTGTGATTTGGAATCAGGATCATTTACTGTTCAAACAGGTACCCCATGGTGGATTATCATTCATTATTGGAGAGAGTCTCACCAGGTAACGTTGAAGTGTGTATATTGTGTGTTCATTGCATGATTTACAGTAAAGTATGTTACAGTAAGTACGGTAAAGTATGGAGCTAGGTGTGGGGTATAGTGTGGGGTTGTATGAAGCCATGACATGAGAAGTACACCACATAAGTGTATTTAATAGCCTTTATGTAATCATGTGTTTGTCCCCTTATTGTAGCAGGTCACGTGATCATTGACATGGATCCACTGCTGAAACAGAAACAAAGAGATGAAGGTACCTCCCAACATGTAACATGTGTGATGAAGGGGAGGGGCATGAGTTATTAATACACATTGTGTGTATGGGCAATATTCTGTTTGTTCAGAGTAGTAGATTCCCCTATATATTAGGGTTAGGGTACCCTATGGGGTAGGGTACATGTGGAGAGTAGTGTGTTAGGGGTACCCTATGGAGCAGGGTACATGTGGGGAGTAGTGTGTTAGGGGTACCCTATGGAGCAGGGTACATGTGGGGAGTAGTGTGTTAGGGGTACCCTATGGAGTAGGGTACATGTGGGGAGTAGTGTGTTAGGGGTACCCTATGGGGCAGGGTACATGTGGGGAGTAGTGTGTTAGGGGTACCCTATGGAGCAGGGTACATGTGGGGAGTAGTGTGTTAGGGGTACCCTATGGAGCAGGGTACATGTGGGGAGTAGTGTGTTAGGGGTACCCTATGGAGCAGGGTACATGTGGGGAGTAGTGTGTTAGGGGTACCCTATGGAGTAGGGTACATGTGGGGAGTAGTGTTTTAGGGGTACCCTATGGAGCAGGGTACATGTGGGGAGTAGTGTGTTAGGGGTACCCTATGGGGCAGGGTCCATTGTACCATGTTTGGTGTTCCCTCCATTGTACCATGTTTGGTGTTCCCTCCATTGTACCATGTTTGGTGTTCCCTCCATTGTACCATGTTTGGTGTTCCCTCCATTGTACCATGTTTGGTGTTCCCTCCATTGTACCATGTTTGGTGTTCCCTCCATTGTACCATGTTTGGTGTTCCCTACATTGTACCATGTTTGGTGTTCCTGTAAGAAAGTGATCTCAGGCAACGGTAGCTACGCACGCACTATACTCGACTTTCCCCTTTATTAATGAATAATCACGTGCGCGTAAAATTACACAATCAATTCTAACACTCCCCCGCGTTGACTAGTGTCAACTAGTCAACAACAGGTGTCAATATTCAGTTTAGACAAAGTCTAATCTTCTCTCTGGCGAGACTTGAGGCCTTTCTTGGTTGACTTCTGCGATTCTCTACCTTCTGCTCCGTACTGGAATCTTCAGCATCCAGTGGTTCTGTCACATTACCTGTGACAACGTTAGATGTTTTGCCTTGTGCAGACATCTCCAGTGGGTAGAGAAGTTGGAGTGGGCGCCTCAAAGTCACAGGACCTTTTGCAGATGACAGGCGAACAACTGCTCCTCGTGTAACTCCATCCCGTCCAGTTATCAGCTTCTCCACAATACCAGTCCTCCAGAGTACACGGGAATGGTCAGCATCATGTACTAATACCATATCACCTACTCCAACCCAGCCAGAGCCCTGAGGTTGTTTTGCATAACGATGTGCGTCTCTCAACTCCTTCAAATATTCATCCAGCCATCGTTTCCAGAAGTGTTCCATCACTAACTTCATGTGTTTCATTCGTTGAGTGATCACCATCGGGGTAGATGTGAGGCTAAAGTCGGGATCACTCTGGTCTCCCTTGCATTCAGGTAGGCTTAGCAATCTATACCCTACCAGCAGGTGTGATGGAGTGATTGGCTCTTCCAAGTCTTCAGAGGACACGTAGGTCAGTGGTCGTGAATTTAGTGTGGCTTCTACTTGGGTGGTCACAGTCAGCAGCTCATCATATCACAGTCTGGCCCCACCTATCGCCTTCTTCAAGCACATCTTCATCGAGCGAATCATCCTTTCAAACATCCCTCCCCACCAGGGGGCCTTCTCCAGATTGTAGTTCCAGGTCAAATGCATGTTGCCAAAGTACTTCCTTACTTCTGGAGACTCCAGCAGCTTGAAGATAAGACGACTGGCTGATTTAAATGTCTTGCTGTTGTCCGAAATCACTCTAGAAGGGACTCCTCGGCGTGCCGTGAACCTCTTGAAACACCGTAGAAAGGCATCAGCTGTCATGTCTGGGACGAGTTCCAGGTGAATAGCTCGTGTTACACAGCAGGTGAATAGGCTGATCCAAACCTTGCCAGTGTCCTTTAAGTATAAGGGACCCGCGTAGTCCACTCCGCAAGACGAAAATGGTTGAGCTTGCTGTACCCTAAACTCAGGCAGAGGTGGTGAAGGTGGGATGACGTAGTGCTGTCCTTGCATCTTCTTGCAGACAAAACATTCGTGCAGTACTCGTCTGATAAAACTTCGTCCTCGAACAATCCAGTATCTGGATCTGAGCTCGGAAAGTGTTTCCCGCACACCATTATGCATGACCTTCTCATGGCAATCCTTCACTATCAAGGTTGTGAAAGGGTGAGTGATCTCCAGTAGGATTGGGTGTTTTGAAAGTTGTGGCATATCTGCATTGGTCAGTCTCCCTCCACACCTCCACACTCCAGTCTCATCCATGAACATGTTGAACTGTTGCTTCCATCCGATAAATCGCACATTTCTCTCTAGACTGTGTTGGACCATCTTGATCCAGTATAATTCAGACTTGGCCATGTCAGTAGCAGTGATGTTGAGTTCAATATCTTTAGCCTTCTTGCCAATCTTAGCCTTCAATACCTCAATAACCTTGAAGACATGTGCTGTGATTCTCAACAATCTTCTCAGTGTGCTGAAGTCCTTGCACTCCATTATTGGCTCGCCTGGATCATGTTCATTGGATATCAGACTGTGGGTTGACTGCATCAATTGGCGGCTTGTAACCTTCATTTCATCCAAGCACCCTTCTGGCACACAGTCTTCATCCACTTGTAATTTCTCTCCCCCGGAATTACAAAGCCACTTTGGTCCATTCAACCACAGTGGATTATTAACAAGTTCTGACAGATTCATACCTCTGGAAGGTATATCTGCTGGGTTTTCGTGTCCACTGCAGTGCTTCCAAACATGTATTGGCAACAGTCGCCTAATCTCCCTCACTCTGTTCTGGACAAACTGTTTCCATTCCTTTGTTTGTCCCTGGATCCAATACAAGGTTACCTTGGAGTCAGTGAAGCATGAAGGGTCATTCAACGCAAGTTCGGGTTCTAGAGCACATCTCACACTCACCATCAACTTGGATAACAGAAGTGCTGCTAGTAGCTCCAATCTGGGAATGGTCATTCCCTTAGCAGGGGCTACTCTTGTCTTTGACGCTACAAGTCTGACTTGAACTGCATCGGAGGTCACCACCTTCAGGTAGATCACCGCGGCGTAGGCTTCCTGTGAGGCATCAGAAAATCCCTGCAGACTGTAGACTGCATCTGTATAGTCCTCTACATGCTGAAAGAGGTATCTCGGGATGCAAAGAGGACTGCTCTGAGCTAATCCATGTATCAAGGACTTCCACCTTTTCAGAGGGTCTCCTGAGACGTAGTCGTCCCATCCAATTTTCAATTCACAAATTTTCTGGAACAGTACTTTGAACTGGATGGTCACTGGGGAAAGTATGCCCATCGGGTCAAAGATCCTTGACGCCAAGCTAACAACATCTCTTTTCTTCGGTTCCAGGTTAGCGTCAATGCCCACTTGACTGATGTCGAAAATGAATTGGTCACTGCCTGAATCCCAAAGTAGGCCAAGGACTCTTTGCCCATCTTGGGGTTGGGATTGGTTGGCCCCAACTGTGTGTCTTGCATAGGATTGGTCCTCCTCTTGAAGTGTGTTCCTTTCACTTTTGAGTGACACTGCTGACTGATACTGCTCCTTCTGGCTGATGCGTTCCAACAGGTCCATGGAGTTTGAGCAGAATTTCCTTAGGTTAAATCCTGCTTCCGCTAGTCGAGCCTTTGACTTTGTGTATAGCTCAAATGCTTCATCGATACTATCTGCTCCGAATGTGAGGTCATCTACGTATATAGAGTTCAAGAATCTTGCCACAAATGACGGATCATCAGCTTGATATCCTTGGATGTGGTGTCTGATTGTCGCGTTTAGAAGAAATGGGCTTGAGGCTACACCGAAGACAACTCGGGCAAAGCGCAGGACAGTCGTTCGTGGAGTTTCACTTTCTATGTCTTCTATCCACAGAAACCTCAACACGTCCCGATCTTCATCTACGGAGATCATGAGGAAGGCCTTCTCTATGTCTGCGACTAATGCTACCTTCTGTAGACGGAACCGCAACAATATGTCCATTATGCTTTGGCCAAATGCGGGTCCGACATAGAGACAGTCATTCAAAGAAGGACCAGTAGACTTTGCAGAGGCATCATATACTATTCGGAGTTTTGTGGTCTGCTTTTCTTCCCTGATCACTGCATGGTGTGGTAAGTAGTGTATTCTCTTGTGCTCCTGAGGTGACAGGTCTCCCACTACCTCCACTATGCCCTTGGTCAGCTGTTCTCTAATTACTCCATCGTACTCCTTCAAAAGGTGAGTATCCTGCTTGAGTCTCCTCAGCAACCCATGCAGTCGCTTCTGACAAAGGTCGTAGTTGCTTGGTAGATCGCAGCAGGGATCCTTCCACGGTAGCTTGACACAGTATCTCCCCACTCGCAACTGAATGCTATTGATGAAATTGTCATACACAGACGTTTCATCTTCCTTAATGCCCAGAGTCTCCAGTTCCCAAAACATCTTCAACCTTTCATCCAAAGAGTTGACTGAGGCTGTATCGATGTGAAGAGCATGAGATGTGAACAGATTGACGGTATGATGTTCATCGCTGTATCCTGGTACGGGACCTGATAACACCCATCCAAGTTTCGTTTCAATTCCTGTGGGTCCAGATGTTCCACGGCATATGTTCCCTGTCGCAAATTGCCAGTAGTAGTCGGCCCCAATTAGCACATCAATATCCAATGTATCACCAAGTGTGCTAGTGTCAGCCATCTCCAGTCCGAATAGATGGGGGAATCTTTCGCTTGCACAAGAAACTGGTTGGCCACTAAGTGGCTCGCAGATCAAGGGTACCACCAGGAGTTTCAGATCTACATGTGCTCCATCTCTGGTCCTCACTCCCAGATTGACCACATCACACGTCTGTGCTCTACCGCCTTCAGATCCGAACATCTTGATCACCAGCGATTCTGAACTCTGGGTAGGGAGTGTAAGTGCCTCTCTGAGTCTTCCAGTGATGTAGGAGCGTTGACTTCCACCATCAAGGATGACACGGGTGATCTCCGTAAAGGTTGGTGAATCTGGCCTGTAGACTATGGCTCTGGCGGTTTGTAGCAGAACAGGTGTCCTTGTACTGACATACATGGAGAGTGACGAAGGATGATGTGACACTGCAGTTTTGTGCTGAGCAGCGTTGGTTTGAGTGTTCGATGGTGTAGAGACCGCAGTCCTTATAGGGTTAGCATCAGAAGGTGTATGCACATTTTCACAGATGCTGCTGTGGTGTCGCCGTTGGCAGCTGAAGCATTTCGCAGATGAGCGGCATGTCTTGCTGAGGTGACCCTTTTTCAGACATAGGAAACAGCGTCCCCTTTCTCATCTTCACATCCGTTACGACCCTACACTGTGAAGAATGATGAGCTTGATCACAGTATGCACAGATTGTAGAGGTATCGGTAGACATTAGCGTAGCTGCTGTAGATGGTTCTCTGCTCAGTCTCTTCACGCTTGGACATGAACTTGCAGCTGCTCTCTCCCTGGCATTGATTTCTCTTTCCACTATTTTCATTACGGCATCTAGTTCCCATTGATCATCCACAATCTCTCTGCTGACAGCGAGACGAAACTCTGACGGGAGCTTATTCATGAAGATTGACACTAACAAGGTGCCGAACAATGAGGGTGGAACTCCCAGAGAATGCAAGCTTCATACATGAGATTCCACGAGGTTGTAGAGTTGTCTGAGGCCCTTGTGGTTATGCTGTGAAGTCACTGCCTCCAGACTCATCAGTGTGTCCATGTGCCTAGTCACAATCAACTGCTTGTTACCAAAGCGCTTCTTAAGAATGGTCACTGCTTCGCTGTAATTCGGGGAGGAAAGCGTCAAACCAGCAATTGCCGCTGATGCTGGACCATCCAGCAGTGAGATTAGATAGTTGAACTTATCAACCGGAGACAGTTCTGTACTGTTGTGTACGGCTGATTCAAATGAATTCCAAAAGGGTATCCACATTGTTAACTCGCCATCAAATCTCTTCAACTCCAGCTTCGGTAGTCTCACTCTAGTAGAGGTTGGTGCTGGATTGAGCTGAGTAGTGGGTTCAAGGTTCCCTGCGTCCCTTGAAGAGGTGCTACTTGAATTCTGAGTGGTTGTTACAGTTTGTCGAGTTTCCGGACGTGGCGCATCTGGTGAGGGTAACGAAGTCGTTTCTTTCCGTTGGATGTCAGTGGTTCCATTAGCGGAAACTTCTTGCGTCGCTCGCGTATGTGGAGAGTTCAAATCTGACAGTGCGGCTTGAATTTCTAATATCGTTGTGTCTATCGCTTCTCGAAGAATGTCGGCTTGTTCTATTTCGCTCGCGATGGCATCCTCTTCTCCATCGGTCGCATCTAGGATTTCGGCATCAAGCTTCGTGATGATCACAAGTTTGTCTTTGAGAGCCGTCAGTGATTGGCTGAGTCTCGTGAGGTTTCTTTCTCCTTCCAACGATTCCTGTGCTTGCGCGATAATGCGCTTAACGGATCCGCGATGTCCGGCTCGTATCCGTTTCTTTTTGTTCAAAATCTCTAAAGAACTCATTCTTCTACCGTTTCCTGTCTATGGTTCTAGTTCCTCGGTTCGATGGACCATGTAAGAAAGTGATCTCAGGCAATGGTAGCTACGCACGCACTATACTCGACTTTCCCCTTTATTAATGAATAATCACGTGCGCGTAAAATTACACAATCAATTCTAACAGTTCCCTCCATTGTACCATCTTTGGTGTTCCCTCCATTGTACCATGTTTGGTGTTCCCTCCATTGTACCATGTGTGGTGTTCCCTCCATTGTACCATGTTTGGTGTTCCCTCCATTGTACCATGTTTGGTGTTCCATCCATTGTACCATATTTAGATTTTCTTTCTCTCTCTCCTAGTGGCTCAACATGCTGTATGTATTGAGCCAAGTACTGGTACAGAGCAACTACCTTCCTCTGTGATTGAACATGTGGTATGTGTGTGTGTGTGTGTGTGTGTGCGTGTGCGTGTGTGTGTGTTTGTGTGTGTGTGCGTGTGTGTGTGCTTGTGTATGTGGGTGTGTGATTTCATTGTGGTGATGTCATCTTCTTTTTCATAGGTTCCATTCCAAATTCATTCTGAGTAATGAACACACTCTTCGAGATGCTATTTTAGTAACCACTAACTTGTACTAGTTATGTAGTTCTAATGACATCATTTGTACCTGAATTAGGTTGCTGCTAACGTTACACTTGTGTTTGCTGCTCTCATGTACTTGTCTGGAGATATATGTGAATTAGATCTAGGATCCTGGTATATGAAATGATAACTTCCTTCCATATACCCTCAGACTGGGAGTTGCCTGGGCAACACTCTCCCTACACATTGTCACAGGTCACACCCCTCATCCTACACATGGTCATCCAGTCCTTCATGTCTGTGGAGGTTTCTGTCCATCTGGCTCACACCACACCTCCTTTGGCCTTTCAGGTACAAGTAAATAAAAACATTCTCTAACGAGAGAGTTGTTGGTATATAGGATTGACCAATGGTGGTGTAAAAAGCATGGAAACAAGAGTGACAGAAATATTATTGGAAAATTGAAATAGGCCTATATTTAGCCCATTATTCAGGCATGTGTGTTGTATTGTGTGCTAAATATAGGCCTATTTCAATTTTCCAATAATATTTCTGTCACTCTTGTTTCCATGCTTTTTACACCACCATTGGTCAATCCTATATACCAACAACTCTCTCGTTAGAGAATGTTTTTTATTTACTTGTTTCATAAGTTTTTTTTCACCCTGTCATAGCAGTATCATAGTCAATAATCAAATGTAGGAAGAGGATGGATGATCCCCTTTATCTCTTAATGCAAGAACAAATAACTTTAATAGTACTGCTGGTGGTGGGGGCAGCACTGGTGGTGGGGGCAGGGCTGATGGTGCAGGCAGGAGCGCCGGTGGGGGCAGCGCTGGTGGTGCCGGCGGGAGTAGCTGCTGGTAGTGGTGTGGGCAGTGCTGCTGGTGGTGGTGGCAGAAGCGGGGCTTCTGGAGGTGGTGGGGTGAAGGGGAGAGGAGTTGGAGGATGAATGCACTCTTCCTCCTCCGACCCCTCGTTGGTGAAAAACCCGCAAAGGTCGTCAGCCATCTACATATACGTAACAGAGAGTATGATTAAATTTTTACTTCTTTATTTTTTAAAGCAAAGTGCAGAGCCTTTACACATCCACATAGAGTATTAATTTTTACCTCTTTTTGCTAGCGGATGAGTGGCTTTTATACCTGCAAAGCCTTAACACGTGTGAAGACTGTGCTATAATTATATTAGTCCAATTCCATCATATTAATGACAGGGAGGGAAGGGGTGTATGTGTGTCAGTTGTGCTAAAATTCTATTGGTCAAATTTGATCCAGTAAAAATGGTCCCATCTAAACATGGAGGTGTAGCCTACTGTACATGCAGTTAAGTTGTATAGATGGGTAGTGTGGGAACTACGGAAGTAGACTACATGGCAGTACATGGCAGCATGTAGATCCATCGATAAGGATATGTTCTCAGGTGAGGTCATATCTGTGGACAGGGTCTGCAGCTTTATAAGTGTGGGCAGAAGGTCTGTTTTTATTTCACTACATAAATGTGAGTGTGCTGCTAGAAGTACCTGATGGTGGCTTATCTTACTTACTGCTGCACAGGCAGATCACTACCCCTAGCTAGGAATAGCTTTTTCAAGACCAACATTATACTCCATTGGTGCATGAGATTTGGGTTCATACAAGGAGTAGCTATATGGGAAAAGGATATAGTTGCAGCTATTTAGTTCTCAGCCCTTGCAACTGTAACTATATTCATACAGTTGCAACATTCACAGTACATGGCTAGACAAAGAAGTCTTCAGATAAGGAAGCTTTATCAGATTAAAACACTACTGTACACACAGTTGAGTCACCATGCATGCTTAACATGTGAAGTGAATGGTTTTGTGCAGATCCGTGCTGTACATAGTCGGGCGGGCCCTACTACCCACAGGTAGTAGGGTGACAAGCCCGACCAAACGCGGTAGTAGGGCCGCCCGACTATGCTGTACAAATGTTGCATGCACAGCTTTTTAATGTTAATACAACATGCCATAACATACCTTTGGGTGGTAGTGGTAGTTCTGTGACCTCTGCGGTACCGCGTCCTCTCGGCAGCACATTTAGCCATAGACTACTCTATTATCTATGATTTAGCCAATCAGACAGCGGGATCATTTCAATACCGACTCCTTTCAGATGCTTTAATGGTAGCTGATATTTCTCCTTATTAGCAGCGCGATTTCCCTCGAGATCCTCTTCATATCGCCGCCTTTAGGTTTAGCAGCACGGTTCTCCTCGAGGTTCTTCATATCGCCGCCTTTTAGCAGCACGGTTCTCCTCGAGGTTCTCTTCATATCGCCGCCTTTTAGCAGCACGGTTCTCCTCGAGGCCTCTTCGTATCGCCACCTTTTAGCAGATCGCTTAGATTCAATATCGGCCTTGTAGTTGTCGCATACAGAGGCCTTCTTCATTTCGGGATCGGCCTTGTAGCTGTCGCGTACAGTGGCCTTCTTCTTTTCAGGATCGGCCTTGCAGTTGTCGCGTACAGAGGCCTTCTTTTTTTTGGGATTGGCCTCGTATTGCTTTTGGAGGTATTCCGCTCGTTGCTTAGATCTCTTCTTTAGCATTTTTAGAAAAAGAACATCACTATTAGCCAAAGTAACATATTAAACTGGAACACCAAATAAATTTAGTGCAGGTTAGAGTATTTATAACTGCCTAAAATTATTAATAAATAGAACTTGATATATGTATGACTATATGACATGTAAGGATAACGTGCCGGTAAATTTCGAAGCGATTGGTACTATTCCCGTCCTCCAAAACCGTTCCTAGCTCGATTTATACCTTCCTAAGAAGAAGAAGAAGAAGAAGAAGACGACGACGACGACGACGACGATGGAGAATTATTTTAGGACTGGGCACGAGAAACAGGAAATTGTTTGTTTCTCTATAACCACACCGTTTTATGACACGGAACAAACGTAGAACTGTAGATCGTTGTGCTCTCATTCCGCCGCGATAAAGAGATAAGCGATCCGTTTCTCCGTTGTCCCTCCAGACGCTAGTGAAGTTTTATTAATGACATTCATCAACCCTCAATCAATCCTATATTGAACCTGCTGCCGCAGGTTCAGATTTGATGAGGATGTACGTAGGTGCTTTGCTGCACAATGTACTGCTGTGGACACATCTGATCATGCCTGGCACCAGGCTAGGCTGAGCCTGTGTAGAGGTGGTCTGCGCCTGAGTAGAGGTGGTCTGGGCCTGAGTAGAGGTGGTCTGGGCCTGAGTAGAGGTGATCTGGGCCTGAGTAGAGGTGGTCTGGGCCTGAGTAGAGGTGGTCTGGGCCTGAGTAGAGGTGGTCTGGGCCTGAGTAGAGGTGGTCTGGGCCAGAGTAGAGGTGGTCTGGGCCTGAGTAGAGGTGGTCTGGGCCTGAGTAGAGGTGGTCTGGGCCTGAGTAGAGGTGGTCTGGGCCTGAGTAGAGGTGGTCTGGGCCTGGGTAGAGGTGGTCTGGGCCTGAGTAGAGGTGGTCTGGGCCTGAGTAGAGGTGGTCTGGGCCTGAGTAGAGGTGGTCTGGGTCTGCGTTCTCTCACACAACACTCCCCTACAGCATACATTGCCTTACTTTGTACCTCAGGTTTTGGTTCCCAGTCTCAACACCACCTTGCCTCAGCAATTCAGTTGTTTAATTCTTCTGTACCACCATCAGAGGCAATTAACTCAGAGGTACTTCTGTTGACTCTGATTACCCTAAAGAGCCTTTCCTCCAAGCTGGACAATCATCTCTTCAAAGTTCTTCTGGACATGTCCTCTGTTGCTGACAAGGCTCGCCTCCTCCCCTCATGCAGCATCACAGCTATCAGTCACTCCTTCAGAGGGTCTTGGTCTCCATCTTGACCCTTCCCAATTCCAGGTTGCCATTAAGTGTGGCTTGGCCTGGATGTTTCCTATGGTTCTTGCTGCCCACTGTGCCCTGAGATTGCCCTAGACCCACTGGGCCATCACGCCATTACCAGCAAAAGGGATGGTGATGTGTTCTCTCGCCACAACAAACTACCTGATGTCCTTGCAGAGTCCAGTCAGCGAGCTCATTTGGGTGTCCAGGTGGAAATGGGTAACCATGTCACCCCCAATCACAGCCACACTCGTCCTGCTGACCTTTTGGTTCCAAATTGGGTCCTGGGCAAGCCAGCAGCTTTCGACCTGTCAGTCACATCTCCGCTTAATCTCACAACTATTTTGGAAGCGAGTGTGACAACAGGAGCAGCTGCTTGGACCACTGAGCAAAGAAACTGTCTTGGGTCTTGGTGGGGGAATCATTTGGAGCTAGGATTTAACATTATTAATTCCACTATGCATGTACATGTAAAATCGGTTATTATTTATTCCAATATCTAATATAGGTACAGAATGATTATAATTACACTGCATCTAAATCTAAACCAGCACACTCCATGACAGATGATGCATTGCCTCTCTGCACCGCAACAGAAATTCTTTGGAACAGGTATGTCCTTGAGTGTGGTTCCTTAGATACATCTTTGATTTGGTGAGCCAAATCATGTAGTATTGTCGAGGCAACTGGACCAAAGACACCTGATGTCTTGATAGCAAAAGACCATTTCATAGCAGCATGTATGTTGTGAAATTGACCTGAGAGGAGTTGGTCCACACACAGACCCTCCAGCTAGCAAACACACACATATAATGTATCCATAAAAAGGCCGTACACCAAACAAAATCATTATCAGTTAGGAGGGTAGGAGCTCCCTTGTCAGGATGGCTCTGACAATGGACCGGATCAGGGCTATATTCAATCTCCCATAGATCTCAGCCACCACTTATGACTTGGGGGAAGACTGGTGAATGGCCAGGTGAGATGCCAGCCTTGAAATGATACCATGGACCTCTTTGCCCCAATTTCCATACGACTGCCAATGGAATGCAGGACCAACCTAACTCCTGGCATTTGGGTCCATTGGAGTGTAGCTTACGGGCCTCTGCTGCAATGGCTGCCTCCCCAGCTTGGTGACATGACTCACCTAAGATGGCTGGGCAGAGGGGTGATGTGATGGTGATGTCCAGTGCAGCAGGTTTGCCTCTGTCCCATGCATGCAATAAGAATGTCAGCTGGTCTGGTGTGATCAAGGTCTCTAGTGAGGCCATGGCCTCTCTCTACACTAACGCTCAGGTGGGCATGACGACAGAGGTCAAAGATCTCATCCCGCAAGCGATTGTGGCGTATGACCACATCTCCTCCATGCCTGCAAGTCACAGCATGATGACCAAGAGGATCAAGGGTAGTATGGGAGAGTGGAATGCACTGAGATGGGATTGGGGAGAGAGACCTGGGAGTTATATGCCAATACTGCCTGCTGAATTCGAAGATGGATACTGTCAGCACTGCCAAAGCCTGGGGATGATAGGGATGCAATGAAGGCAGCAGCAGCATGTAGCAACATAGAGTGAAGGCCTAGACCACAACATTTCAGTCCAAGCTGTGCCTGGCACCATGTCCCATTGGGAACTTCAATAGTAGCTGTGCAACCATTGGACTGTCCAATGGTTGCACAGCTACTATTGAAGTTCCCAATGGGGCATGGTGAGCCAGGCATCAGATGCTCTGAGGTCCCTTGTCAAGGGACCTCAGAGCATCTGATGCCAGACTCACATGGGCAACAGGGTAACTGCTACCTGGAGATCAACTGTAGCCACATCTGACAGCAACTTCCTGGTCTCTGCACACTTACCACAATAAACTTAGAACAGTGCAAGTAAACACTGATTGGTGCACCGAGGATATCCAAGTTGGGCAGGAGTGAGCACCTGACATCAGGTGGGAACGAGGTGTTGCCCTTTCTACTGAATAAATCACACTTGGCCAAGTTTACATGTACAGATGTAGGTCCAGGGCTGGGCCCCATCTCCTCAATCAAACGTAAGACCCACAGCACAGAGCTTGGCGGCTACTAGCCAGGGCTCCGTCATCTAGGTACTAGTACCAGGCTTGAAGGAGGAGGTCAAAACATTCAGCAATGTATATAATAATTTTGATGACATGATGCGATGATACAGAGTATTAGCAGAGATAATATATAATATATATTATCTCTGGTATTAGAACGCCATTTTAACTTCATTTACACCACCGGGCCACCGCCTCCCAATTACCGCAGGTAAGAGGAGCCGTACATGTCACGGAAGTGTCAAAAATGCTTCAACCTTTTGTTCTAGTGCTGTGGGTGGTCTTCTCCGAACAGCACCCCCGTTCCCTGCTCATCCTCGACGACGTGTGGACTCCGGACGTGGCCCAGCACTTTGGCTTGCGCTGCCGTACCATGGTGACCACCCGTAACGCTGCCGTTGCGTACGGGGTTCAGACCCCATCGGTCGAAAAGGTGTCCATCTCCGAGGGGTTCTGCGACGGGGAGGCCCGACAGCTGCTCTCCATGTGGTCGGGGAGGGGGCCACCCGAGAGCCTGCCCCCGGGGGCCAACTCATCGTGCGCTACTGCAAGGGGTCTCCCATGGCGCTGGCGCTGATAGGGGCCAATCTGAGGAAGGGGGCGAGGGACGTCAGGTGGCAGCACACACACACACACACACACACACACACACACACACACACACATACACACACACGCACACACACACATACACACACACATACACACACACACGCGCACACGCACACACACATACACACACACATACACACACACAGCAACATTGAGAAGGATCATACCAGACGTGCTTTGAGGCTTAAGCTCCACACCTCGGGGGTACGAAGGTGCCAGTGTTCCCAGGATGGTAAGAGAGCTGTTTCCTGTTCCAACAGTGGTGATGTCAATGTGAGACACACACCCATCCCTCCACCACCTCTCCCTCCCCACCACTCATCCAATGGTCCCTGTCCCCCAATCCCAACGATACTTGATCGGGGGGGAGGGGGGGGGTGTCTCTTACATGCCTCCCCCGTTGCACATGTCCACCATCACCCCTTACACATGTCTACCATCACCTCTTACACATGTCCACCATCACCTCTTACACATGTGTCCACCATCACCCCTTACACATCACCTCTTACACATGTCCACCATCACCTCTTACACATCTCCACCATCACCCCTTACACATCTCCACCATCACCCCTTACACATGTCCACCATCACCCCTTACACATGTCCACCATCACCCCTTACACATGTCCACCATCACCCCTTACACATGTTCACCATCACCCCTTCCACATGTCCACCATCCCTTCACGCTTAGCTATGGGATACAGCCACTGGGATGGTCCTGGCTACATTTCTCCATGACGACCAGGTGTCTTGTTGTGCACTCAGCACTTCAGGGAAGTTCATTGTCTCCTCTGAGGACAACACTGTTAAGGTGAGGGTGTAAATGATGGGTGGAGTTAGGGGTGTTGGGAGTAGAGTTAGAGGTGCTGGGGGTTTGATCAGCAAGAGGATATTGCGTGAGCATAAGTGCTACCATCTTTTGCCTCACTTCCCTCCTTTCCCCCTCTCCCTTCCCTCTACCTCCTCACTCCTCCCTCTTCTCTCCCCTAGGTATTGGAAGAAGACCAAAGTAGTCGACTTTCAGAAGCGTAAGTGTGGTGTGCAGTGCTGTTCCATCTCTCCAGATGAGACGTCTACGTCCTGTCTGGGGATATTGATGGCCACATCATCGTAAGTGCACCACATATTCTCCCCTCCCTCTCCTGTTTTCGCCCCTCTCCCCCCTCCCCTTCCCCTCATTTTCTTTCCCCTCTCCCCCCCTCTCTCTATCAGTATGCATATATGGTGGAACATTTCTTTGCTCCATTTTTGTTAATACTAAGAATGGATGAAGATGCGGAAACACCATCACTGACCACTAACCACACTATCACTAACCACTAATCACACCATCACTGACACACCATCACTGACCACTAACCACACATTACTGGTCCTTACATGTAAGCATCACTGACACCCTATCCGCTGGTTGGAATGGGGAGGAGGGATGGAGTGGGGAGGAGGTATGACCAGGGAGAAGGTAACTCTCCCTGATCCTTTCTCTTCAGTTGTGGCAGCAGTCCACTGATAGGGTGCGGAAGAAATGGCTCCACGGGACACCCACCACCCACCACCCCCACCACTGCAGACAGCAAGACCTTCCCCCAACCTGGTTTCACCAATCAGGACTCCAGTGGGCTCGGCTGACAGCTCTGGTGTTGTCAAGAGCTGCATCTTTGCTCCTGACGGGAAGTCTGTCGTCACGGCGACTGGCAGTGGGTCGGTCAAAGTGAGTTTGCTGTTTAAGGCATTTGGTGGGTGGAGCCACTGATAATCAACCTCTGCTGTTGAATTAATTAGTATGGATATGAGGGAGATCCCTGGTAATTAGTATAGATCCCTGGTAATTAGTGTGGATATGATTACGTATATTATGGAACAGTGTTCAAGCAAAATGGCCCTTGTGATACTTTCAACATTTTCCAGGACAAGCAAAAGTAAAGTATTGCTTGCATTGAATGGATTCAAACTTTATGATGGATAGTCCATGCATAATGAACATTTGATAGAGGCTTTTTGCTGTTCCACTTGAAAATCAATTTGAAAACCTTGAAAAACTACCTAGAAGGGTGATTTTGATGGACACTGTCCCATATGTGGGGTATGCGGGGAGTAGGCTTCTGTAATTTGCATGAGGAGGACCCTGATAATTAGTGTGTAGACAGGTCAGCACAGGTACAGTTACTAATCATCATGTAGGTGTTAAATTCCCCCTGTACAACCCCCCGTCCCCCGCCCCCCCCAGCGTTGGGACCTAAATGGGGAGGAGTTGAAGAGCTTCACGGGACACTCTGCCGAAATCCCATGTGTTGTCTTTAACTAAGATGGGAGCCGTCTGGCCTCTGCCAGCCAAGATGGGACTGTGAAGGTACATTTATGTGTGTGTGTGTGTGTGTATGGAGGGGTGACTTTATGGGAGTGGCGTTAAAATCAATAGCTACCTTTCCCACTCCCTATAAGCCCCTCCCCCACTCCCTATCAGCCCCTCCACACCCCTATAACAACAATAGTCCCGCCCACCCACACTATAGCCCCGCCCTCCACACTATAGCCCCGCCCTCCACACCTAAGTACACACGTTTCCCTCCACAGGATTCTCCTTTGAAGTGGGCGGGGCTCACTATTTACTTGGTTGCCACGGCACCCCTGATGGCTGCTGTCATAGTTCTCATTGTGGTCCAGTGACACTGCAGCTGGTGATGGTACTGGCATGTCATAGATAGGCATTATTTAGAGTGTTGTGTTATTGATATTTATTTATAGTCAAGAGGAGAGGGGAGGAGGGAAGGAGAGGTGGTGTGTGGGGGGTATGTGGGTGAGGTGGTGGAGACACATACATGGAGTGGGGGGGAGGGGGGGGCGGGGGGGGCCTCACAATAGTTCTATGGAAGGTGGCAGGACAAGAGATATATTTGTCCACTTGGCCTCCTGCAAGACCAGCAGATCAACCTAACCTGATCAGCTAACCATGTCGTCCATCCAGGTATATGCTTCATCACATGTGCAGCATGTTAATGTCTTTACAAATGTATGTTTAGCTCTAGAGCCTCACCATGGCAACTACATGTGATACTGGGCTAATTGGTGAGGGAAGACAAAAATGGCTTTCTATTCCACTCCGAAGGAAGGGTTTGTTGGCTGCCCTAGACACCAGCACCTTGGATGACCCATAAAGTAACAAAAAGGTTAAACTATTTGCCTGCTATCATTGAGGCAATACGTTTGTACTATGGCTGTTGGACCAAGGGTCCAGAAGTAAATGAACCACGTTCAACTTCACACATACACACACACACACACACACACACACACACACACACACACACACACATAACCTGGTTAGCCTTACATTATTGGAAAGGGACATTAATGAAAACCTAAATATTAATGTAGTTCAATTCTTTAATAATTCAATTAGCCATGTACATATGACTGTACTAATGAAACAGTTTACAATAAAGCGTCTATTCTAACACCATAAACTGGATTATCAGCTGTGATGGGATCATTGGAACGTTTCACCACAATGCCATATGCAGAATTTGATAACGTGACCGGATCTGTGGATGTTTGAAAATGGTAACATTATTACACCATGAGCCATTTTCTATCACAGAGAAGGGTTATCTTGGCTGGTTACAAGTTTGCTGCTGAGCAAACAGACAAGTACATTGTCAGATAACCACACTACCTGATAGTGTTGCTTTCACTTTCCATTTCTTCACTCTGATAATACACAGTGCCATGATCAATAGAGAAGCAATCACCAAAGCTCCTCCCCCTCCTCCTGCTCCTATGCCAATGGCTGTAGGTATAAATAAGAATCACTCCATGAAGTAAGCAAGTGAAAGTAATTAGAAGTTGTAATAGCCAAAGTTTTTTTTTCCACAAAGAAGGTTTTCATTCACCTAACAGGAAGTGTGAATTATTCATAGCTAGTGTGTTTACATCTATAGCCCAGGCTTACAGTAGTCAGATGAGAGTCCATTCTTGGTAGTAGCAGATCCATGTCCTCCACCAGATGGTCCATAGGTACCAGATGGTCCATAGGTACTAGATGGTCCATAGGTACTTGATGGTCCATAGGTACTTGATGGTCCATACACAGTCACCATCTCTCCAGCCAATGCTGGTACTGATGACACACCTCCATCACTCTCAATGTCATACACCTCTACAGAGTACACCCCTGTACTCAGAGGACCATTAGGGGAGGAGGGACATGAAGACATGTTCACTGGTGTGTCCACTGATCTCACAACCACCATGCAGTATGTTACACCTGTGGCTGTGTCTGTTAGATACACCAAACACCCTCTGGCCAGGGACCCAGGGTTGAAGAGACACACCAGTCCAGTGGGAGATGAGGTGTTGACAGAGACACCAACAACATCAAATGTACCTATCAAGAAAGGATGTGTGTACATGATCTAATATACAAACAGGTCTTTGTATTCTGAATAGGCTCACTTATGACAACAGTAGTACTTGTGTTTCCATAACCATTGTATGCAGTGATGGTGAGGTTGAGGTGTTTGTTGGGAGGTATGGAAACAGTGATGGTGGAGGTGTCTCCATATGATGGTGGGAGTGGCTTCACAGGTGGAAATGAGAACATCTCATATCCAGCTATAGCCACCATCTTGTAGGAGCACACCTTTGGAGAGGCCTACAGAGATACATCTAATGTGAACATACAGTTCAGATAGTGCACCAAGGTGTAGTACTTATTATGGGCCATGATATCATGGAAAACAACAAATTTATTCATTTGACGAATTTGATATATATATGGGACAGTGTCCAGCTAAATCACCCTTATGGTACTTCTTCAAAATTTCCAGAACAAGCAAAAGAAAAGTAACGCTTGCATTGAAATGTATGGCTAATTATATATTCATTGCCTAATAACTTTGTGATGGATTGTCCGATTTAGGATGCGTAAGGACTATTTGACAGAAGCTCATGGGTGTTCAAGGAAAATCACAAAATTTGAAAACTTGAAAAACTAGCCAGAAGGGTGATTCTGCTGGACACTGTCCCATATATAATTGTATTTTTGACGAATTTAGAATTTATTTAAACCACTTTGCGTAACATTAATAGATATATTTTCACCTCGATCCAATAAGATGCATGAGCATAACTATACCAAATAAAAGCAACCAAATCATTTTATTGTATGCACCACTCACCAGCAGACTGATATTCACAGTCACATCATCACATGGAGACAGAGGATACACAAGGGAGGTGTGGACTTGGTCATGTGATATGGGTGAGGGGGGATCTGAAGAATGACATATGTGAAAAACTATTATTAATTTGGTTAAACTACATTGAATTAATCACTACTAGCATCATTAATTAATCACTACTTACCATCCAATACCACACTTCATGAATTATTATGCGCATATATCTGCCAAAGTTGATGTTGTATATAAATCACTCACCTCCCATCTTCACTGGGCTGGTCTGAACACCTCTTATACTTCCACACATTGGGGTAACAGTTGCCTCATAATGGTCACATGGGTCTGGGGAGGAGATGGTCACCTGTGGCTCCCTCACTGTCTCATTATACACTGGTGCTCCACTTCCATTCCTGATCACCACACCATAGGAGAGGAGGGATGGGGACTGGGTACCAGGGGGTAGTCCCCAGGCCAGTTTGGTGGCAGTAGCATTGTATGTAGTAATGTTGATATCAGTTGGAGCAGATGGAGGGCCTGATGGGTGGGGTCAAAAGGTCACAATACATACCCTTCAGTCAACATACTGTATGAGTACATACCATATACTGGTAGACTGACCTTGTATGCTCAGATATGCTGAACTGGTCATGGCAGGTCCATTTGACACTACAGCCACACATGTTATCAGAGAATTATTGTTAACCACTGCACCCATAACAGTGAGACTACGTATTGTCATATTTCCAATATAGGTTGGGGCAGATACACTGATGTTATTACTGATATTAGATACCACACTACCAATGAGCATGTAGTCCACCAAATAGAGGATATTGGACACATCAGTAGCTGAACACACAAACTGTGCAGTAGATCCCAAACACACTGTGGTGTTGACGGGAGTCTGGATAAATGCTGAGGGAGAAGTACTGGATGAGGTGGATTGTACATAACCCCCTCTCTTCCCCTCTAACAGAGGCAGTGATGTAATGTGAAATGTACAACATTGGATTGGTCAGTTCCTTGATGATGAACACTACATGCATGGTACGTTTCGAAAGTATTTACAATTTACTTTTATAAGCAATGAAAATTGAACTGCCTATCTCATGGCATTTCGTTTTTTATCAGCAATACTGTACATTCCATTGCAAGCGTCATGTTTATCTTGGTATAGTGTAGAAATGCAATATACACTAATTCCAATAAAATATCCCTATGTTTGACCTCATGGTAAGATGGGACCAGGATCAAGCCAATCTGCAGCTTAAACATGATGGTCTGCCTTACAGCAATCATGTAGCCAATGATGATAGGTGTCAGGGCTGTGGTGGGTATCCCCCTAGGTGGGGTGGCTATCACCCTGACTGGGTTGGGTATTCCCCTAGCTGGGGTATACATAGGGTGGGTATTCCCCTAACTGTGGTGGGTGTTGCCCTACCTGATGACATAATGTTATGGCAGATGCCACATAGCCACATGCCTACCATTTAGTCTGTACTCAGAACATAATTAGCTGTGGGTGGTGGTATGTTGAGCACAGCAGAGATACAGACCACACCCATAGGTGCGGATTTGCATTTTGGATCTGGGTACGAGACTACACTAATCTGTCATTGATGGGATGGGATAGAAAGGAGCTGATTCATGGTTAATTGTAAGTTTAACTATTATACGCAGGTGTTGTTTGTGGTATATAGCAATATAATTATGACATATTTTCTGCTTAGTTTGACTCTCGTTATAAAAACGACACCTAAGCAGAGATTGTCTCTATATGTTATCTCTGACCTAAGCAAATCCGACATTATATGGTTGCCCCATCCTCCATGCCTATAGCAGAAATAATAGCAGAGATAATATATAGATCTGTATATTATCTCTGCTTTCATGAAGGCACAAGACTGTTACCTGGAGATCTGAAAGCACCATTTGTACATGTACACTGAGGGGAGAAACAGCTGCCTATCATATCAGCTGCTAAGTGGGAAATAATGAACCTACTTAACGCTGCAATCCGATTGGACTGCAGTTGCCGTTGCAGCATAACGTATAGGAACGCGGTATAGTCGTACCACTTCCCAACTATATTATTCCATTATAGTACAGCCCCCCCTCGCTTACCACCATAATAGCAAGGCATCAAGTAGAACCAGAGAATTAGCAAACGACCTATAGCTGGCATCTGATTGACAAACGTAAGAGTATGCCGCTGATTTAATAGTTAACACTGTAACTGGCAAACTAGCAATATAGGTTGCGGAGTAAAATACGATGCATGTAAAGAAGTGTTTTTATTGCAGGTGTTTTGGTAACCACATGTAGGAGATGACACATAATGGTGTACTATATAGAAAAGGATGGTACACTATCCTTTTTTCATATGTCAACCACAACATATCCCTATTAGCTTCACCTCGCCACACACCAGCTATACCACGCTATAATCAATATGACTATACAGAAAACCACAAAGTTTACAACAAAGTTTTATTTATGGAGTACGTTTTTTGTTATCAAGCTATACACAACAATGGCATCTGTTATTGTCTCCCACATATACTCGTGCATACACATGCTGATGACATCACTACTATCGTGTTGCTATCTATATTATCACCATGTGCTATACTACCATTGGATTACTCATTGCATTCTATTCTGTTCCTCGATCAGCCTAAACACTCTATCATACTCGGCATTGTATGTTTTCATCGATCTCGCGATATAGGCATCTTAAACCATCCATCTAGCGAGACACCTAAATTATAGAAGATGCGCCAAATATAGTAAGGTTTATACACACAGTTCTTTCTCCCGCTAGTCAATCCAGTGGCAACAACACATCCATATATACTACATGCGGTCTCCATCGTTTCATGTGTTATCTCTGGAGGTTTCAATCTTCCTAATCTAACTTTAAACCACGATGCATCAATCGCTTTCCCCTTCCATCCAGGTACTTTCTTCTAAGCAGTTATAATCTGCCCAATGGTATGATGGCCGGGTGCCAAATACTTAAGTGCATGGTGATTCATCTGATTATTCTGCATGCGACTTATGTGCGCCAATCATCCTGAGTACACAATCTTTGAACGCGCGTTTCTGCGTTGCTGTAGTGATTGCTGTTATAGGTATAATAGAAGTGTGGGTGTAAATTGTTAGATGTCTGGACTTAATGCAGCCAGACTGTATGTCCCTGATTGCATAGGAGCTTCTAGAAGCATCTTCGCACGTGATGGACCGGCACTATTAAAAGCTGTGACAACCGAGGCAGAGGCAGAAGCATTGTGGGAACTTGGCAAGCAGTGGTTGCATGCTGAGTGTGTGCTTTATGTTTTGTGTGTACCGCTGTGATTTGGCTATCTGAGAATCTTCCCAACTCGGGGTTCTGTCGCAGCGCGTGCGTGGCCATAGTCTCAATCACAGTTGCTACAATTGGCGACGAGGGAAACTAGCTTCTGTTGTGGATGGCGTCTCTCCTGGGAACTGTTGGGGCATTTCAAGAAGGACAGGAGGACTGGACATGCTATTGCGAACGATTGGAACAATTTTTTCAGGCTAACGGCATCGATGACGCAGGCAAACGCAGAGCTGTCTTCCTTAGCGTTTGCGGCGGTTCCGTGTACCAATTGATACGCAACCTGGTGGCGCCTGGAAAACCTTCAGACAAGTCCTTCTCGGAGCTGGTAACACTTGTTCGCACTCATTTTTGCCCTTCCCCATCTGTTACAGTGCAACGCTACAATTTCAACTCGCGGTCGCAGAGGGACGGGGAGTCGGTATCGCAGTTTGTCGCTGAGCTGCGTAAACTCTCAGAGCACTGCGACTTCGGGAATTCTCTGGAGGATATGCTACGGGACCGTCTTGTATGTGGCATTCGGGATGTCAGGGTACAGCGGAGGCTGTTAGCCGAAGCAGGTCTCACCTTCGCCAAGGCGTTTGGATTGGCTCAGACGTCTGAGCTGGCGGAAAAGAATGTTCAGGAACTCCAACATTCAGAAGGTACCCCTGTTCATCCGGTGCATAAGGTGGAGCCGGCCGTAAGGCCAGGTTCAGGGAACTGTTTTCGTTGTGGCGGTAAGCATAAGGCGTCTGACTGTCGCTGTAAGTCATTGGTTTGTTACAAGTGTGGCAAACAAGGTCATGTGGCTCGAGTTTGTGGCAGCCAGGGAGATGGGGGCAACAAAGGCACTCGCGATGACGGACGTTCGGAGGAACAGAGGGGCAAAAAGACCATGGACAGGGAGAAGACAGAGACATATGCCTTGTATAAATTATCGTCTAACAAGTCTCGAATGCCTCTGGTACAGGTTTTGACGGTAAACGGTACTCCTTTGCAGATGCAGGTGGATACTGGAGCGGTGGTCTCCCTTATTAGCGAGAGTACTTACCAGCGTGTTTGGCCTCGGGTAAGACGTCCTGCGTTGGAGAAAAGTGGCATCTCGTTGCGCACTTACACGGGGGAAAGTATCAATGTCGTTGGAAAGATTTGCGTTGACGTGCAGTATGGGGGCCAGTATTATCGCTCCTTGAACTTACTCGTCGTGCAGGGGCGCGGACCCTCGCTGATTGGTCGAGACTGGCTGAGTGAGCTTAAAATTAACCTCTCTTTGTTTTATGTAGGTTCTAGTGACGGAATGGAGCAATTGCTGGAGAAACATGCCAGACTGTTTGAAGAGAAGCTTGGATTGTTAGAGGGAATTCGAGTTAAGATCCATGTGGATAAGGCAGTCAAACCGCGCTTTTACAAACCACGGCCAGTTCCGTACGCTCTGAGAGATCAAGTGGAGCAAGAACTGGAGCGCTTACAAAGGGATGGTGTCATAGAGCCAGTGAGATTCTCGGAATGGGCCGCTCCTGTGGTACCGGTGGTAAAAACCGATGGGAGTTTACGGTTATGTGGGGATTACAAACTTACTGTTAATAGTGCTGCAACTGTGGATTCTTATCCCCTTCCCCGAATAGATGATGTGCTGGCGTCCATGACGGGAGCTAAAGTGTTCTCTAAACTGGACCTGTCGCACGCTTACTTGCAGTTGCAGCTAGAAGAAGAGTCGAAAGAGCTTGTGACCATTTCCACACACAAGGGCCTCTTTCGTTATAACCGGTTGCCATTTGGCGTTGCAGCAGCCCCGGCTATTTTCCAACGAACGATGGAAGGAATTTTGCAGGATATTCCCCACGTTCAGGTATACATAGATGATATTTTGGTGGCAGACTCGTCAAGAGAAGAGCACATGGAAACTTTGGCGAGAGTCCTATCTCGTCTGCAGCAGGTTGGGGCAAAATTAAAGAAGGAAAAATGCAGATTCATGATGTCCAGTGTGGAGTACCTGGGATTCCACATCTCAGGGGAGGGAATCAGACCGACACACGAAAAGCGGCAGGCTATTTTGAGTGCACCTGCCCCTTGTGATGTCACACAGCTTAAGTCATTCATAGGGTTAGTTAACTATTACTCAAAGTTTTTGCCTTGCCTTGCAGACACCTTGGCACCATTGTACAAGTTACTGGCTAAACATCAGCCATGGCACTGGGGAAAGGAACAGGCTGATGCATTTCAGAAAGCAAAGTCTCAGCTGTCTTCAGATGTTTTGTTGGTGCACTTTGATCCTGGAAGAAAACTAGCCATTTCTTGTGATGCTTCCCCTTACGGCATTGGAGCAGTCTTGTCACATGTTTATGAAGACGGCACGGACCGACCAATAGCCTATGCCTCTCGGTCTCTTGCTCCTGCTGAGAAAAAGTACTCGCAGATTGAAAAGGAAGGTTTGGCAGTGGTGTGGGGTGTGAAGAAATTTCATCTGTTTTTGTATGGAAGGGAGTTTGTGATACTTTCTGATCACAAACCTTTACAGTTCCTTTTCAATGAGCAGAAACCAGTCCCAACCATGGCCTCTGGACGGATTCAGAGATGGGCATTGACATTAAGTGCATACAAATACCACATGGAATATAGAGCTGGAAAAGACCAGGGTAATGTGGATGCACTTAGCAGACTACCAGTGGGAGAGGCTCCTTTGCAGGTTCCTATCCCAGGGGAAACTGTTCTCATGCTCCAGATGCTGTCAGATGCTGATTCTGTAGTGACAGCCTCAGCTATCAGGAAGTGGACCAATACGGACCCATTGTTGTCTATGGTAAGACGCATGGTGCTGCAGGGATGGGAGTCACAACTGGATCCGGAGTTTAAGCCATATATGCAGCGTAGGTATGAACTCAGTGTTCACAATGGATGTGTCCTTTGGGGTAGCCGTGTTGTGGTACCTCCTCCGGGTAGGGCACCCATACTCAAGTTGCTGCATGAGGGGCACCCTGGCATTGCGAGGATGAAAGCATTAGCTAGAAGTGTAGTATGGTGGCCGGGAGTGGATGCGGAATTGGAAAATAAGGTGAAGTCTTGTACAGCATGTCAGGATACTCGTAACACACCACCAAAGTCCCTCCTTCACCCTTGGGAGTGGCCCTCCAAACCTTGGGCTCGATTGCATGTAGATTTTTTTGGTCCATTTTTGGGGAAAACTTTTTTTGTCATAGTGGATGCCCATTCCAAATGGATGGAGGCTGCTGTGGTCTCTTCACCTTCCTCTCAGCAGGCAATGAGAGTACTCAGACACACATTTGCTACTCACGGGCTACCAGACATTCTAGTGTCTGACAATGGTACAGCATTTACAAGTGCAGAGTTCCAATTCTTTGCCAAGGCTAATGGGTTCCGACATGTGAGAAGTGCACCCTACCATGCTGCTACAAATGGGTTGGCGGAACGTGCAGTGCAGACTGTAAAAAATGGCCTCAAAAGAATGACAGGTGATGTTGAAACTTGTCTGGCTCGATTTCTATTCCAGTATAGGTTGACCCCTCATTCAACTACGGGGCAATCACCAGCAGAGCTGTTACTAGGAAGAAAACCAAAGTCTCATTTGGATTTTGTGTTTCCATCATTGAAGAATCAAGTACAGCAGCAACAGGAAAGGCAAAAGGATGATCATGATCAGAAGGCGAGTCATCGTACATTTATGGTGGGAGAAAGGGTGTATTGCCTGAACCATAGAGGAGGGTCCCCTAAATGGATACCGGGAGTTATTAGTTCAGTACAGGGGCCTGTGATGGTGTTAGTTAAATTGGAAGATGGTAAAGAGAGTCGTTACCACATTGACCATGTTAGGAGTAGACATAATGATGCCACAGATGGTAAAAAGGAGACGATCATGACTCAGGAGCAAGATGTAGAGGACGTTGGGCCCCTTGATCCTAACATGCCTCCAGTTCCAGAGCAGCAGCCGCCAATACCACTGATGGCTGATGCTCAGCCATTACCACCCCAGCCTCTACCTAGGGCAGACCCTGAACCGGTACCTGCTCCTGAACCTGCACCTATCCTCCGACGGTCTAACCGACCTCACCGACCCCCAGAACGATATGGCTTGTGAAGGGAGAAGTGTAGTGATTGCTGTTATAGGTATAATAGAAGTGTGGGTGTAAATTGTTAGATGTCTGGACTTAATGCAGCCAGACTGTATGTCCCTGATTGCATAGGAGCTTCTAGAAGCATCTTCGCACGTGATGGACCGGCACTATTAAAAGCTGTGACAACCGAGGCAGAGGCAGAAGCATTGTGGGAACTTGGCAAGCAGTGGTTGCATGCTGAGTGTGTGCTTTATGTTTTGTGTGTACCGCTGTGATTTGGCTATCTGAGAATCTTCCCAACTCGGGGTTCTGTCGCAGCGCGTGCGTGGCCATAGTCTCAATCACAGTTGCTACAGTTGCTATATGCGATACGATCCATTTAGTATCATCACGTGGAATCTCATCAAGACCAACAGTTATATCATCGTCCTGCTCATCAGCTGTATAGAATATGCCAATAGCATCGCAAAGGTCCGAGCCAAGTACACCTCTTACTTTAAGTTGTATCATCGGGTCATCGAACACACGATCGAAATCGTCTTCACGCAGCCTCTGTTTGGATGCCTCCTGCAATAACTCTATATCAAGTGACGTACCATTGAACTGCAGCTGTCTCCTCCTGATCTCACTAAGCACCGATTGAAACTTTGAATGTCTAACTGCAATGCTATCCTGTGTTTCTATACTATCGTCGAGCGACAGCATCTCCAGGTACGCACACGGATCATCTATTGCGGCTTCGCTTCTGCTTTGATCCATTTCGGTTTGATACCAAGACTTGACGTTATTTCGCTCAACCTATTATCTATGGATCCTAGCTCTCTAATGGACCAAGCAATCGTGGCGTTCAGCACTGCAACACCAATCGTAAATCCTGCTAATATCTTACTCATCACCAAGCTGACGCTCCCCGTACCAAGCCCACCTAATACCACAACACCAATCATGGCAACGAAGTTACAAATAGTGTGCAAGTACGTGTATACTGTCTTCTTCCTCTCGAGCGTCTTTATCTCTGACTTTAAGTCTTTCAGTATATCTCCTTCTACGATCTCAACTGCGGCCTCTTCTATACCGTCTACATGTATAGCGCATGCGTCCACAACATGCATGCTGAGTAATGGTCGCGTGTACGGATGAATAATATTATAATAACAATATTCAAAAGGGGTGTAATGGGCGGAACATCAACTGGTGTATCGTCTGATGAACCGGATGCACCCGATGAATAAGCTGGTGTAGAGCTAGATCGATACGGTGGAAATACAAAGTCAAATGATTCCGATGGCTTAACAGAAGGAGAAGTATATAGCGATAAGTTATGGACACAGACGATGAGGTTACAATATCTATTGTAATAGTTGTATCACCAGTTGAAATCTGCTTTGTATAGAGTGGTACATAATTTGCCGAGTTTGGAATCGTAAAGGTTTGTGTGAAAGTACCAACAGAGGTAGCGCTCCTGATCATGTCACAGGTTAAAATAACTGTGTTACCTATGCGCTGAAAATGTGTTTGCAAGCTAGTAAGACCTATTGTTGCATCTGAGAACGATGCGTCTAGTGTGCTATATATTCCGAGTGCTCCTCCACCTCTAGGAAACTGCAGCCCTGCACCAGCTGTTATCTTTACCAGCCCGGCTGTACCGACAGGTTTTAACAAATGAACTGTCTACACAACCGGTACCGGCACTTTATTTAATATAACTACCGAGCCGGTACCGGCACTCTAGTCAATTACTTTAGAGAGCCGGTACCGGCATTCTAGTCGATTACTTCATAGATTATTTAGACAGGGATTGGAAACGGGTCACGTGAGCCATACATTTTACGGTAGAAGGCTATGCGCCGTCAATATTATAATGGATAGCACCTTTTGAGTTTGGCGGGAAAATGTCTTATAGCTGGTTTTGGTGAAATCCGTATCATGTAGAGTCTCGAGTGTGTTCCACCCAATTCATGAAAGGTAAGGTTTGTCTAGAAACGTGTTTGAAGTTCTAGTGAACGAATCTTCGGGAGCTTTTAATAAAAACTGAGAAATGAAGCTATGTGAATCCTTTCTGGGCGTGCAAAAACTGTTCTGTACGTTTTTTGACCTTGATTTTTTGTAAATAAGCTCTTCGTAGCAATCTGAATAGAACTGGATAGGTTTTGCCCTTTCCCCTAGCTTTGAAAACATACCGTGGCACGAAACAGCGTTTTAGACATACAGGCAGTTCTGGGCGTATAACTACTTTTGTAAATAGTGTAAACGTGGTTTGAAGGTTTCATCCTCTAGTGCACTCATTTTGCGATAGAACTGGGCTATGGACTAAGCCAGGGAGTGTTGGTATGACGTTATAAAAAGTTCGCTTTACATCGACTATCGCGTCAATCATTAGGGACACGGCACGAATAGACTAGGCCGTACTGGCAGTTCTGGGCGTATAGCTACTTTGGTATATAGTATTAGCAGGGTTTGAAGGTTTTTTCCTCTAGTGCACTCATTTTGCGATAGAACTGAGCTATGGGCTATGCCAGGGAGTGTTGGTATGAGGTTATAAAGAGGTGGCTTTACATCGACTCTCGGGTCAATCATTAGGGATACGGCGCGAATATAGAATACTGTCAGTTCTGGGCGTATAGCTTCTTTTAAAAATAGTATTAACGGGGGTTGAAGGTTTCAACCTCTAGTGCACTCATTTTGCGATAGAACTGGGCTATGCACTAAGCCAGGGAGTGTTGGTATGAGGTTTTAAAAAGTTGGCTTTACATCGCGTCAATCATTTGGGACACGGCACGAATAGAGTAAGACTGCTGTCCTTTCTGGGCCTGTGGCTACTTTTGTAAATAGTATTAACGGGGTTTGAAGGTTGGTTTCTTGCTACTAATTCAGAATTAATAACTACTACAATAACCTATCTTCTGCTATAACACAGACGGAGCTGTTAATTGGCGTTCACGTGATCCGTTTCCAATCCCTGTCTAAATAATCTATGATTACTTCAGAGAGCCGGTACCGGCACTCTAGTCGATTACTTCAGAGAGCCGCGGTACTACTTGACTTGGCAATGCTAATCTTCCAGTACCGATTTAATATAAACTCAACAACTGAGGTACACAATTACACATAAGCAGCGTACACACCATATGCATAAATCACCATTTATAATTCGTGGTCACGTGATACAAGACACACGTGTGGATATGGACGGAATGGAAGCAAAGTTTTCAGTTGGTGACAAGTTCTATTACAGGCCAAAGTACATCGCTACGAGGAACTAGGGTTCGTAAAACTTTGGATACGAGCGAGATTCACGAACAGTTACAGCAGCCAAAAAGCTCGTGACGAGGTTTTTTTGCAGTCAGATCAAGTACTACAAAATTACATACGCTTGTATACATGGAGGCAAAAAGTTCAAACCTCGCGGCAACGGAAAGCGTGCGACTTCGTAGGTTTTATTAATGATCTTTTTCATCGTGTTGATGGTAAGTTGGTAACAATCCTATAGAACGTTTCGGCAAAATTGTCCCATGGAACTTTCTCTTCGTGCCTCCGAGGATGGAAATTCGTTAGAGGTGAAGGATTTCATTGCTCATCACCGCGTGACAACCATGAGAGAAAAAAGGTTGTTGGATAAGTAATATGTTTCACATGTTTATAACTTGTTCTTTACTACCGTCAACATACAGGGCTTGTTTGACATGTTGCCACACCAACGAAAATTGTCCAAGGAGGAAACAATGGAAGTTGAGAGGCTATTAAGTTTGAAGGCAAACAAAAAGATGGTTAAAGATAAGTTAGAGCAGATGTCAGGAAAAATTGTTACTCTGAAAGATTATCAACAAAGCAAGGTCATAGAAATACCAGGAATGGCTTAACTGAAACAGTGAGTAAACTAAATGAGAGATATGGTACGTTAATAATGTTTTGCTTAGATGGTATGTTGATGGCCTTTGTAAAATACATAATATACTCTTACACGTTTATTTATACTTATACAGTTGTACAATATAATATTGTCTTATTTGCTCTGTGAATTTTATACTAGTAGCATGTTTTTACTTGCAGGTGCATGTGTAGATGTCATAGTTGACAATGACAATGTTTTGCAAGGAATTTATTTCCAAGATCATGAAATGAGGCAATGTTTTTCTTCCTATCCTGAGCTAGTTTGTGTTGATGCGACATATAAACTTATTGAGCTTCGTTTTCCTCTTTATATAATGTTGGTTGAAGATGGCAATGGACAGAGTGAAATTGTAGCAGCATTTATGGTGTTACAAGAAACAGACAGTACATTTTCCAAAATGGTTGATCTGTTCAAAAAGCACAATTCCTCATGGGAACATGTTCGCGTAATCATGACTGACAAAGATGTAACTAGAAGATCAGTATTCTCTGCACAGATTCCATCAGCTAGTCTTGTGATTTGTCTATTTAATACATTGCGCTCATTTCGCCGTGAAGTGACCCTAGAAAAAATGGGGATAACCAGTGGACAATGAAATCTCTGTCTAGAGATAATGCAGCAGATGGCATATGCACATGATGAGGATGAATACATGGACCTATACCATAACTTTCAAGTGAATGCTCCTATTGCTGTGCTGAATTATTTCAATGAGCAGTGGCTTTCAATTAGATATCAGTGGTCAATGGGTTTAAAATACACCACTGGAATTTTTTTTAACACTACAAACAATAGACTAGAAAGTATTAATGCCAAACTTAAGTCTGTAATCTCACGATATTCCTCACTTGAAGAATTTGTGGACAAGTTCTTTTTGATTTAGAGAGATGTGAAAGAGATCACAAAGCTACACTCTGTTCACAAAAGGTTCCTACAACATTTCATTCAGCTGCTGATGTATATTCAACCAAGTATATGCGATACCTAACTCCATATGCTTACAAGTTTGTTGAAAAACAGCTTCACCACAGGAAGCAAGTTGTAACAGTAATGCATAGCTGTAACTCTGAAGTGTATGAAGTCAAAATGGGGGTCACGTCCACCCATATTTTCAAGAATGTTACAATCAATCAATGTTGCTGCCTCTTATGGGTATCAATGAAATTGCCATGTTGCCACATTTTCTTTGTGAGAGAGACCCTAGGACTAGATCTTTTTGATGAATGTATTTTGTGATCAACGTTGGACTATACGGTATTATGAGTCCAATCAGCGTGTGTTTTTGACGAAGGGTGCATCACATTCAAATTCTGCACAAGTTAGTGTTGTTCCACTTCCAGAAAAACGCAAAAAAGGTTTGTCTCAGGTACATTACATTATATTTCATGCATGCACTTGATTTAAATCTTCTGTCCATATTGCAGTTTGAAAAGTTTCACAAAGTCTCCACTATTACAACAAAGCTAGCTTTGCTGCCCTCCGAAAGCTCATATTCAGACTTTTCTGGTCGATGTGAGTTGTTGGAACGGCTGATTAACGCATGGGAACAGCAGTTGAGTTTCACACTTGTTTATGGTATGATGTATGCATGCATTGTATGATTGAGAATTGAGCAACATGATAATATAGGAGATGAAGATCAATTGCCAGGGAAAGGTGTGTTTATGTGCCTTGTGTAAATTCTTTTATGTCATTGTGTGCTATTGAAGAAGTGGAATTAGAAAAGGTACATAAACAAAGGTCTTTTAAAGCTCTGTACAATTTTTGATACATGCAGATCAAAGTAACATTGATGTACCAATTCACAATGTAACAGACAACCGTGAGACTAGTCAAGGTATGTATAAGTTTATTTTTAGCATTGTTTGAGGGTGTGCTATAGCTGATGAAATCAGTGACACTGAAGATGAAATTGTGCAGTGGCAAACTGCAAGTAAGATTATATGTATGTGTACTATGAAGGCATTATAATACAATTCGATTTATAAAAGGCGAAATTGTTAACGAGATTCCAGCTGAAGAAAAGGATGATATACCTGGTATGCATGCTAATATCATTTTATGTCACATGTATGTTTTATGCATTCTGTCACGTGTGTTCCAGATGCTCAAGTAAAAAGTGACATTGAAGAAGAACATCTAACTTGGCAAACTGAAAAAAAGAGTGTTGAAGAAAATGAAATTTGCTTGCAGAGTAAGTAAAATAGGGGAAACCAATGCAATGTATGGTGTGAAATTAATTGTGTAGGCATAAAGATTCCACCAAATCTTCCAAAGCGAGGCCGACCTAAGGGGCATGGAGTCACGGTGGTTGGCTTGCCATCTAAGAATTCAAAGAGCACCAAGCCAAAACCATTTGCAAAGCTTCATATGTCTATAAAGGAAAATAGTATGTTTAGTTTACCTGTTGTGGTTGTGTGACCAATACTAGTATGACTAATTGAATATATCTGTCTAGTTATGCTGCAGTGGTTTGTAGAAAAGAAAATTGCATTAGCAGTCCTTGATGGGAAACAAATGATTGAACAAAATGAAGTTCAGATAAGCCCTGAGAAAATAACTGATGCCGTTTTGGACAAAAATATTGGTATACACCTGATTCGGAAGTACTTTAGCAGGGATGCTTGGCAAACAGTGACTGGAGCTGTAAAACTAAAACCTGAAAATCGTTTTTTCACCTGCAAATGTTGCAATCATGATGCTGATGAGTCTCCATCAGTACGCTCTGTCTATGCAGGTATCATCTTTGCTGTGTGGCACTAAAATCCCAACCCAAAGTTCGGTACTGGTATTGCAGGTCATGCATAGTAGTTTATAAGGAAGTGGTGAAAATGAGAACCAAGAGTAAGTGCCAAGTCAATTATGATTTTAACATGTTTACATACTCGAATTTAGGACTCCATGATCCAAAAGGATTAATTGAGGTAAATATATGAGGTGCTTTTTAACTATATGAATTGTAGTGTTAAGTTTTGATAACTGTTGCAGGCAGTGACCATACCCAGATGTGTATCAACTTTGGGATTAAGACCAAGTGATATAGAACGCCTGCAAAACGGGCAGATGCTAGAAGATACACATATGATGGCAGCTCAAAATTTGATACAGCAACAGTTTCCTCAACTGCAAGGATGTCAGTCAACACTTCTCTGCCAAAATAAACAATTTGTTCCTGTGAATGGGAATGGAAATGGTAAGTTTGAAATACTTGCACACACCTATGATACAGGTACCTATATTTTTGTCCCTAAAGCTATTCAGATTCTTTACAATGGACACTACCACTGGGTTACAGTAGTGTACGCAGAAGGAAAGCTGTATTTATGTGACAGCCTGGCCAGTGACAAACTGACACAAACCTTGGAAGAATCAATGAGTCTTATTTCAGAACACTTCAGAGGATAATGTGGTAACAATACATCGCTTGCCAGTGCAATTAACAGCAGAAGAAAGTATCTATGAATTGTGGAATCTATGCCATTGCTTATGCCTTTCATGCTGCTAATGGTGATGATTTATGTTGGCTGAGCTTTGAAGAAGAACAGATGCGAACTCACCTTTAGCAATGATATGAGGTCCAATGTCTCAAGCCATTTCCAATAACATGTGACATAGTTGTTAGGTGCAGAGGAAAGAAATTTAAATGCAAACTAAACTCTCATTGTGTGTCTTTCAATAATTCAATATTTATATGCGGTCATATGGTTTCAGATGTGTACTTTTTATGAAAACGAAATGTGGACTTTTTTTCAGTGAAATATCTCACACCTGATCATCAAAAGGCATGTGACTCCACAATGCAGGATCTAGCTAACAGCCTTTTCCTGGAGAGACAGGGGACTTAGAACCTACGGTGCACGATAAGTACATATATGCATAGTGCAATGGTGCCGTTGTCAGGGAATAGATTATCCCCCAATAAATTCATCCCCGGATAATCTATTCCAGAATAGATTATCCCCCTAGGATAAATTATTCCGGAATAGTTTATCATCCCTTGGAATAGATTAACCCCCTTCATAAAACGCTCACTCGTGTCCTTTATAACGGATGGATGCAAAAGAATACGACGAAATTGTTCGGTTCCTAGGGAGCAGCGAAATTGGCCTCGGGATGTGTTGGAGTCAAAAGATGGCAAAGATGCTAAAAGGGCTTATCGACAGAAATGTGAGGGTTTCATAACCGAAGATGGCTTGCTTTTCAAGACAAAAAGGCGGAAGAAAGGGCTGACGTTTGTACGGGAGGAAGAAAGGTATCGAGTTGATACGGTTGACGAGAAGGTTAGACTGCTTGACACCGTTCACAAAGATCCAGCAGGCGGTCACTTTGGAGTTCATAAAACGTACGTTGTATTATACGTTGTGAATTGGTTTCACTACATACATGTGTATCCATCTATTAGCATGCATGTAAAATCATGAGATAAATCCTATAAAAGATTGTTATTTGATTTAAATCTATGCTCTCAGTTGTATAGCAGCATAGGAGTTTTCTATATTGCCTTTGAAGCAATCGCTGGTAATTACTTTCTGATGTGCTTCTTCACTTCATACATGCATGTATGTAGGCAAGAGAAGGTGGTTGAATGATACTATTGGAAGGGAGTGGCCTCAGATATTGCTAACTATTGCAGCACTTGTCTAGTGTGTCAAAGACAGAACAAGATGCCAAAAAAAACTTCAGAACTGCATCCTGAACCATGCATTTGCGCAATGGGGAATGGACCTGGTGGGTCCACTTTCTGGTGCAAATGAATGTTTTCTTATGGTTCTAACAGAATATCTAACAAAGTGGGCTGAAGTGTATCCTATACCGAATAAACAAGCAACAATTGTGTTCAAATGCCTCAAAAAGGTGATAGGGAGGTTTGGAGTTCCAGAGAAAATATTCTTTGCATAGAATATCATCCTTGTTTGAGGTATAGTTATAGTTCTCATAAAATCGGTTTAATGAGTATAAATTCTTTAGACCAACAGTATCTTTGAGTATAGCTATATTTTAATACCATGCAATATTCCTGGCCACTGGTTCCTTGCTGTAAGTGAGCTTCAGTGTTTTTCATTTACATCTTGACTGTGGTATCAACTATAGGTAATAGAAGTACAAAATAGGTGTGTGAAACTGTATGATTCTGTTTTTGAATCAATTCAAGGCAATGCTATCTCTGTTTTACAGTAATTGGTATTGACATTGGAAAATATATAATGTTGTCAGTTATATACATGCAGCAACTTCTTGTTGCAAGAGCAATCACGACAAAGATCTTTCAGAACATCTGATGATCCTTGGGTCTTTTCACTTCACAAGGAAAAGAAATTTATATTTTCATGTTATGCATTTACATAAGTATTGTTTTCGAAGAATCCTAGTCTCAAACAAAACAACATCTATTACTGTGGTGTTTTTGTTTGCAAGGTAATCATTTATATGTGAATAAGTAGTAACAGCCATTTACATTCACCTGCATGTAGTTTGGTGATTGTATAGTAAAGAAGAGTCCTCTAAATTTTCCAGTAAGTAGTTTACTTGTTGTGCTGTATGGAACTAATATGTATTAAATACATGAGTTATACCTTGTAATAGACAAAAAGCATCGTAATTCGCTCCTGACTTGCATTACGGCTGATGGAGAGGTGACACAAATCAACAATATGCAATCAAAAGATATGTATTTACTTGCACTAATGCACACAACAGTCCATCTTCAGTGGTCACTATCAATGATAAAACAGAACAGTTCATTCTGAACCAGTGTTCCACAGGAGCCTTGCTAGATGTTAAAGCTTCTATTGAAAAGGTACCATTATTGCAAACTGTCATGAACGCATCTGATTTTGAACTTTTTTAACAGTTCACCAGTAGTTCTTCTGAGACAGGTAGTATGTTCTTGCTTATGTTACAAGAATTACTATAGTAATGTAAACAAATTTTTTAAAAATCCACTCAGGAAGACATACACATACAAAAGTTTATTGCCAAAGTTCAACACATCACTGCCTGAGGAAATTAGTCCAGTTGATCCTTTACCCTGAAAGGTGCTTTTATGAAAAACATGCTAAGAATTTAAAGCTTTGGAAGAAACCACTTCCAGCATTCGTAGACAGGTAAACGTTAAAAATTGGAATACATTACATATTGATCTGCTGAACATCACCAGGGATCAGCACTTGTCCTTTGAAGATCTTGTACAATCTTGCCATGATTATGAGGTTAGAAATGTGTATATGTGCTGTTATTAACATGCACATCACTTATTAGGAACGTCTGCGGCTGATTTGCAAAAACCTTGTGAAGTCAGGCTTCTTTGATGTTTACATTCAAGGAAAGCGTGATGGAGTGTTTAGCTCAATAAATCCTACTGAGCTTAAGTCTCTCTTTAGAAAGTGGCCCATCATTAAGTGCAAAGTGGTAAGCTTAGTTATGCATTTATCAATTAGAAACTGTTAATTTCCAAGAGCAAAGAAATGAATTATGAAGAAGCAGTATTATATTATGTGGACAACCTTTTGAACTGAAAGCTTGGATTGTTATTAACCTTGAATAATATGCAGTAATTCCATGCACGAAGCCATTAATTGTCACATGCACATCAGCAGCAGATAAAATAAATATGTGGAGAACTTTAACTCACACATGGAGCGAAGTACGATGCACCAGCAGTGCACTAACTCAGCCGTACTAAACGTGTTAATGGAATAGTGTGATAGATCAATTCAAAATAAGAGTCCATGTTGCCTCAGATTATGTTTTACTTCTGATATCAGTGGTACACACGTATTGCATACCCAGTAACACACGCACGTACATATAAGTTCACGAGAGAGTGTGAGAGAGAGAGAGAGAGAGAGAGAGAGAGAGAGAGAGAGAGAGAGAGAGAGAGAGAGAGAGAGAGAGAGGGGGGGAGGGAGAGAGAGAGAGAGAGAGAGAGAGAGAGAGAGAGAGAGAGAGAGAGAGAGAGAGAGAGAGAGAGAGAGAGAGAGACGAAGGGAGAGTGAGACGAAGGGAGAGAGAGACGAAGGGAGAGTGCGACGAAGGGAGAGAGAGACGAAGGGAGAGAGAGAGGCGAAGGGAGAGAGACGAAGGGTAAGAGAGACGAAGGGAGAGAGACGAAGGGAGAGAGAGAGACGAAGGGCGAGAGAGACGAAGGGAGAGAGACGAAGGGAGAGAGGGGTGTGGATGGGGCGTGGGGGAGAGGAAGAGAAAGAAGAGGGAACGGGGGAGGGGGGGGGGGGATAATCTATTCCAAAGGGGGATAAACTATTCCGGAATAATTTATCCGGGGGATGAACTATTCCGGAATAGATTATCCGGGGGATAATTTATTACGGGGGATAATCTATTTCGTGACACCGTCTTCGTAACTATATGTGTTTTATTACTACAGACCCGGTACCGGCTACTTGCGGTATTGCAGCAAGAGAACCGGTACCGGTTTTCCAGCCAAAACTGTCTGCGGACCCGGTACCGGTGTAATAGGTTCAATGTACTCTAGGTATAATGGAATCTAGATTACACGGTACCTGGGTAGCGCAAACTCTAGAGTACACCACGCCTGGAGGTAAGGTGCACTCTACAGTCCATGGTACCTAAACACTTACGTGGGTAAGGTGTACTCAGTCAGGTAACATATAATCTACGGTCCGTGCTACCTACATGTAGGTAGGATGGACTCTCCGATTGGAATTTTGGAATCTGTAATTATCAATCAGTTAAGTCTGATTGCAACCTGCAAAACAGCTGCAAAGAGCATCTCAACCACGTGGTGCCCTAGAAATATTTCTAAATGGCAGATACAAGCAACGGAGAAGAGAATGAAACGGTAGATAATACGATGAATTATATACTCGATCCTTACTCGATCGATGCATCAGACTGGTCAGAGAGCCCAGATACCTGCACCGAATGAAACTCGTCTTTATGTACAGTATTGCTAGTCTCGTTCCCAGACCCAACGGACGCAGCTGCGGATGGATTACATCACCGCTACGCGTCAGTAGGGTCTGGGGAAACTGGCAACAAAATCGGAGCCAACCAGGTAGGAATACCAGGTAGGAATTTCATCCTACCAATCAGATTGCAACAATGCACTAATTAGCATTCTTCGCGTGACTGTCACGCGCTCGCGATGAATCAAGACGTAATCACCCTAGCTGCTAGAGACCTTGGATACGAAGACGTGTCTTCCGAACAGCGCTCAGTTGTGCAAGCCTTCTTGGACGGTCATGATGTGTTTGTTTGCCTCCCAACCGGTAGTGGGAAGTCTTTGTGCTACTGGATACTCCCCGGAGTATTTGATAGGTTGAGAGGGCTTGATAGCTATAGCATTGTGGTTGTTGTTAGTCCTCTGAAAGCTCTGATGAGGGAACAGGTAGAAGCGCTGAAAGGCAGAGGGTCAAGAGCAGTATGTGTGGGAGACGCTTTGTACGAAGAGCTAGTAAACGACGAAATACAAGAAGGTCGCTATCAATTCCTTTTTTTTAGTCCCGAATTGCTACTTACTAATTCAAAATGGCGTGAGATGCTTGCAACCTCCGTATACAAGCAGCACTTAGTAGCGCTCATTGTCGATGAAGCTCATTGCTTCAAAAGTTGGTTAGTATCTTCTTCATACATTTGTTGTATGTGTAATAAAATAATAATAAATAATGAAATATAATTATATACATATTTTACTTTTACAAATTGTTGGGGAACGACTTTCAGAAGAGAATTTGTCAGCTTGGCTGAAATCAGAAGCATTTTGCCTGAAAAAGTGAATTGTATGGCAATAACAGCAACAGCAACTTCCTCCACTAAAAAGTTAATATGCAATACTTTAGGTTTGATTAAGCCTTTTTTGGTCACAAAGAGCCCCAATAGACCAAATATTTTTTATTCTGTTCTAGTAAAACCCCAGTCCTTTGAGTCTGTATTTGAAATTTTGGTAGAAGATCTTAAAATGAATCGAACATTGACAGATAGAGTCCTGATATATTATAGAAGCTATGATGATGTTGGGGATATATACCAGTGGTTCAGATATCATTTGGGAAAAGAGGGATATGAGCCAATAGGAGCGTCTACTAACCCATCAGCACGCTTATTTGATATGTTTACAGCGTGCACAGAAAATGAAATCAGAAACACCATCTTAACTAATTTTCTGAATCCAAACAGTCCTGTTATAGCCACTGTTGCTTTTGGCATGGGACTAGACTGTCCCAACATTCGAAAAGTCATCCATTGGAATGCACCTGATGACATTGAAATGTACCTCCAAGAGACAGGAAGGGCAGGGCGAGATGGACTTCCTGCCTTTGCATACTTGTACCATAAAAGCAAATACTCTCATAACGATGAAAGCATGAAGCTATACTGTATGAACAACACCATATGTCGCAGGAAATTTATGTTACAGTTTTTTGAACAGTCCCAAAGTACATCACAGGATTACACCTATAAATGCTGTGACATATGTGATACACAAGTATAGATACACAATGACTCAATGCATTAGGTAGTTTATTTTATTTGTTGCATATCTCTTTTGCGTAAGTGTTTTTTCATCCATGTATGTAGTTTATTCTTGTCAAATGAAGCCAACATGTTTGTCTTGAAATTCTTATAATGCTTGTGTTCTCGTCCATCAATAATACTTGCTACCTTGCATGCACTCAATAAGCTGCTGGACTATTATTTGTACATCCTTCTCTTTAGATTTTCTTGGGTGTAGGTCCGACTCACTGTGAACATGATTGATGATGTCAAACGTATTCAGTATTTCATTTATTGGTTTTATGCATTTCCCCACTCGTTGAACAGACTCTTCAGACACATTACTACTCAATCCAGCTATTGCACATTTAACATTCCTGTTTAGGTGCTCCATATGGAGGTCACAGGATATGTTCTTTCCAGGTTTTCCTGTGGTATTTACAGTTCTGCTCCACATAAGTTGAGCTGCCATTCGTTGTGTAAACCAAAAATGATATTGGCAAAGCAAGTTAAAAGCTTCTATAGCGTAATTTTTCCTATCACAAGCCTTAAAAATAGGTAGGAAAAATTTCCAACAGCGAAGAATCCTTCTTCCATCACCTTCACGTATTGCATCATTAAATTAATTTAGAAGCAGTCCAAGGGATATAACTTCACATGTATAGGAATAAACTCCATCATCTATGTTTTTCATTAAAGGCAATGTCAACAAAACTTGCTACGAGCTTCTTTGAAGCCTGTAAAATGATTTCAGTTTTTTCACTTTCATTCATATTAACGGTTGTTTCAGGTAAAAGATATGGCACATCAGTGCATGACTCCATCTTGAATATGTTCATGGCTGCATTCACAATGTAACCATCAAGTACAGTAAGAATAAAATCCTCACTAGGTGTAACGTTACGGGAGGGATCATTATTTACATTTCTTCTATTAATAAGATTGCGCAACTGATACAAGGTACCACCATCACTTACTGATGATGTACTGTATAACCTTTTCCAAATGCACTGTGAACATAACGTAAATAAAAATTCTATACTACAAAATCTATACAGATGAGCTTACTTCAAGAAAAACTCCTTTTTCATGCCAGTCTTCAATGACAGGTTGTAGGCCTTCAAGCCTTACTGGAAGAGCTATTGAGTTACTTCTAATCTTCTGACAGCCACGGGCACGTGCTACAGTAAGCTGATCACCTCCGAGAAGAAGATAATGCATTTTTTCTATTTTGCATTCCTTTATATGACCATCATCTCCAATGTATGTTGCATTCATCTCAACTTTTGGAACATACTTCTGAAGCATATCCAGAATGTCCATCATTTCTTCATAGGTTGTTTCATTTTTGAGGAACACACCTAGTGGAACCTGCATACATATTCATACACTGAGTGATGCGTTATACTTATACACATGTACATACCACTTCAGACTTCTCTGCCATTTCTGAATAAAATTCATGTGTTATATGCTGTTTCTTAAAGCCTGCTCCAATGGTGGAAAAATAAGGTATGTATACAATAAGTATCCTAGCCACTAAATGGATAAAATTTTCACTAATTGCTTCAAGATCTTCTGATGATGGTAAAACTGTTGAAAGATGTGGCAAAACAGACGCTGAATCAACAAAACACGGGTCATCTTCATAGTTTGAAAGATCAATTCGATCCCTAACAGCATAAGAATGAAAGTAATGCAAGGAAACAGTTTGACTATCAATTCTGACATCCTGAGGGTTAATATTTTTATCAATGTTGTCTCCTACAAGCTTGAATGTTTTAAAGGTACATCTTTTTGCACTCTTCTCATGCTGGCAATAATTGGCATAGGCGGCCCCAGGGGGGGGCCCAGGGGGCCATGGCCCCCCCCCTCCCCTGGTTATGGCGCCCCCCAACCCCTATAAGTAATTTTTACTTTAGCGTTGCAATATGATTACTACATGTAACTATGTGTAAAATAACTACAAACACTCATCTGAGCGTACAAATAGCGATTAACAAACGACTAAGATTGCAAAATTGATAATGCCCCTCCCCCTCTGGCGCCCTTCGTGACGTTGGCCCCTCCCCTTTTGGCGCCCTTCGTGGCGTTGGCCCCTCCCTTCGGTAAGCGCTGGGGCCGCCTATGATTGGAATACTGTTCTGAATCACTGCTACTGACATGTGATGTTGATTCATCACCATCATCATGATCACTGTGACAATCATCTTCATGATCGTGATCATACTCATGGTAATCGTCATCATCCTCACCTTCGTCAAATTCAAAAGATGCATCTTCCACATAACCATCTAACCATCTTTACCATCATGATCAACGGAAACATCTTCAACATGATTAACATCTAGAACATCACCATGATTACCATCATCAAGAGAAGTATCTACTAAATCTTCATCACATGCATGATCATCTTCATTTGTAGCATTTCCCTGAATGCATAGATGTCAAAAAAGTGTATGAGGACCAATACTTTATTACGAACGTACCTTTATCAGATAAGTCATTAAATTTCTCTTCCATTCATGAACTTCACTATCATGGTCAGTTCCCAAGATGTTAATATACAATATTGTAGCTTTGTGTGACAGACAAAAGTTCAGCTTGTGAAGACGGCTGTACAACTAATGGATTTATTATAAAGCTATTTGACAGTTAACTTCTATAAAACAAATCATACCTGTTTAGATGCATGCCCAGCATACAGAATTATAGATACCATTCTCTGTATTAGGTTCATCCTCTGACTCCTCATTCTCAGCAAGATACCACAGACAATGCATGCTAACATGTTCATGCTGGAGATATGCCCTTTTGGAGTTCCATAACGATGTTCTCGTTTGCTGCAAGCTTCCAATAAGGAAACTGTAGAGGGAGCTCTCTTTTTCAATTCTTCAACTAATGTGGACCATGAAAAGGTTTTCAAAGCTTCTGGTCCTTTATTTCTCAGAATGGACATTGGATTGAGTGTATATACATACAGACTTCAATTCTTTAGCCATGACTTTCCCAACTTGCTGAATGACCTCTTTGCTTATTTTATCATGCATCATGACGTGAAGTGCAATGGAACTCACCTTCCTTCGTGCAATACTTCTACCTAGCCTTTTCAGTGAGTTGCTCAAGGGAAAGAGCCTTGTCCTCCTAGGTTGCTTCACCACCACCTGATGATGACATTCAGATAAAACACCCATGAATGGAAGTGTTAATTGCAATGTGTTACCGACACAGATGGTGATAATGTGCCTGCAGCTGCAATCTGTGAAGATGACCGCCTCTTCCGACTGGGAGTACCTGAAGACCGAGATGTTGTAGCTGCCAATCCTAGATGCAACCCTGCACCTATCACTGCTTCGATGCCTTTTTCTATTTTGTCTAGCTCCTCTCTTTTTTTAATGCATCCATCAAGTGAAGTGAAACAACCTTTGCAGATTGTGATAGAGCATCCAGGCTGAGTGTGGCTAGGAACTTTTCTGTCAACTAGTTCTCGTTCAAACACATCATACATGAAGCGTTTTAGCACTGGCAGCACGTGTATTGTTGAGCTGCTATGCAGAATTCTACTATCTCCGCTCTCTGTAGACTTACCGCACATCATGCATGACGAATCCATTATGATTATTATTCATTAAGTACAAATGTATTCATCTCTTTATGCTCGTGACATGCGTGTGACTAATTGTTAATTATGGCATTCCTCGGGCCACGATTTTGTTGCCAGTTTCCCCAGACCCTCTCAGGGTAGTTAAGGCTGCCTCACAAGAAAAATCATGTTAACATGCTGTCAACATTCATGTTTGTAATTACATCATTATGACGTTATGTCATTCTATACGTTTCGGTCTTCATTTAGCGCAAGGACACTATTTCAGTATCGTATTCATACACTGTTACTGCGTTACAGTGATCTAGAGCAAAACGTACACAAAATGGAAAAAAACGCACAATGGACTAGCGAAAAGAGAGTACAGCTGCCCAGCAATACAAATCTGGCGGGTGGTTATATTTTAATAACCACTGTACTTTGTATGGGAATATCGGAGGTTCAAAACGCGGGGATGAAAACGCAGCTCTCAGGTACATTCATTCGGCTAGGCAAGCTCCTCTAGGGTTCTAGTTATTCACTGCGACTGGATATTTCGGTAACTGCATAGGGTATCGAAGATGTATCGTATTTCGTACAAGTCGACGGCCATTTTGACCAATGTTAACGTTTGTTGTGATAACACCAAGCAATGAATTGACAGCATCCAGTCGATTTAGTGTGTGAGAGCATAGGGAGATTGTTTGTAGCCAATAAGCTTATTAAAATTTGTATCGCAACATCCCCGCCTACAGCCGTATTTGTTTACATAGCAGTTTTCCAAACAGTTACGTACGATAGGTGTGTTAATAAGCATACAACATAGCTATTAGAAGTAGCAGTATTTAACACACATATTCACATCAAGTTTTAAGCAAGTGGATGGTCCTTGCGTGAAATATAACTTTTTGGTACTAGCCGCCATTTTGTATGACGTAAAATTATTCGGTGGCAGCCTTAACTACCCTGAGCTACTGACGCGTAGCAGTGATGTAATCCATCCGCAGCTGCGTCCGTTGGGTCTGGGGACGAGACTATATTGCCCCATAGATATTTTGACACGTGGATTGGAAACCCAGCAATGAATGTCATTAGTTACGTGCAGTCCGCGTTTCGCCGGAAGTGGTCGTTAGTTAGGTGGCTATGAGCGTGGTAAAAGTCTGTTACGAATACAAGCTCATAGTATATGACAAGCAGAAATATAAACGTCCCCATACACCGCGATACTAGCTTTTCAGTCTTCTAATTCACAGGCGTGCCATGTAATAAATATGTGTTACAGTCCCACAAACAGCAGTGGGCATTACATTACACCGAACACCCTACACGCTACGAACTGCACGCTACAGACATATGAAGGTTGGCAACCTAATAGCTTTAATTTCGTAGGGAAGTATCAGAAACTTCTTAGACGGTTCCTATGCGACCTACCGTATAATCCCACAAAGCCTAGCTGTGTATACAAGTCAATCATAACATGTTACGCAAACTTTTAAACACAAGCTCATACATAGCTCGACAAGCTAAATGATACACTTCACCATACACCACGATGTGTGCACTACACTTTTCAGTCTTTTAATCTTACAGACGTGCATATGAAAACGTGTTACAGTCGCACAAACAGTGGGCCTTATACAGCACCTAACACCATAGACGCTAAGAACTGCACGCTATAGATACATGTAGCTAGTCAACCTCATAGCTTTCGTAGTGAAGTATCAGAAACTGCTTAGATGGTTCCTATGCGACTTACCGTACTCGCGGTACAGTCGCACAAAGCCTTCTAGCCGTCTATGAACGATGATCAGCGTTCAACCAGCGCGAACAATGGGTAGGGTTGTATAGAGATTGAAAACTAACCTATACGATCACTTCCGACCAGTAAAAAACACGTTAAGCACTCGAACAGCATAGGCGTAGGAACAGCCTTAATAGGGGGGGGGGCCAAAGTCATATTATTCATTGAATTTCACCGTACATGGTATCCCCTATAACCATGTACGGTGAAAATCAATGAATAATATGACTTTGGCCCCCCCCCCCCCCCCCCCCCTAATTAAGGCTGTTCCTACGCCTATGAACAGGCACAAAAGCTTGGATAACTGTACGCCCACGTACCAAAAAAGCGAAACGCGGATTGTACAGGGGGGATTCGCAAGTGGAGACTTTTCGCACCTCGCAGATGGAGAAAATACGCAACATTCATTGCACCTTTAACATAACTGTTAGTTGATACAGCCCTTCTGACTTCAGTACATGTACCGCTTATAGTATTCATTGGCTGTTGAATAACGTTGTGGCTTATTTATAGCGCTTCGTAATCCGCCCCCTTACTCCAACCATAAAAGATCAGTTTAGTTCCTATAGCTAGCTTCTCCACGCCCTGCCTACTTCTTACCTTCATTTCAAAGCTACGTGTACCTAATACCTGCATGCTCACTTCCAGTCATTTCAACCTTGCTTTGTTACATTGGTGGAGGGACACAACCTTAGTACCCAACCCAAAGTAGGAAACTTTGAATGATGCACTATCAGTACACTGTTACCTCGTGTTCACTTGCTTGATGATATACACGTGCACCTTCGTTGAGCATCTGACCATATAACAAGGAGTAGGTAGGCATACATTAATAAAGATGTACATGTACCGACTAGGACATCAGTCTCCCTGCAAGGTTCAGAACATTGTCAATGATCTAAATTTTTGAAGGGAGGAGTGCAGTTATCCTAATCCCCACCGTACTATGATAACTCATCTTAGATCTGTCAGTGAACACACCGTTTTCTGCTGTGCGACAAAAGCAAAAGGTACAGTGTTTGTATTGATGCTCTTCTGTAAGCTCACACCATCATGCATTTGCAACATGTCAATGGATACATTTTTTATGACAAATGTGTGCGTACAATACATTGTAGCTGCAGCATTACATGTCAAAAATGGTACTGGTTTATATATTTAGGACAGCTTTGCCAACCATTCATACAGAGAACACAGATATTGCGTTAAGGTCTCTGGCTCATTGAGGCAGACGGACGTTGTGGACAAATGTCTGTGGAGCATGATCAGGTTAGGCTGGCTGCCACTGGGATTACTTTAAGTTAATACTACTTTTTTCTATGCATAGGATCCACACACACACATTAGTGCATACATGTAGCTCTAAATATACATCAAACACTGCTCTGTACATGTACATACATATAGCCGTATGCCCCCCCCCCCCCCCCCTCCCCCTTCCCCCACGAACGATCCTCCGTCTACTTTTTAACTTAGTTACAAGATATGATGAAGGTTATGTATCGATTTTTGAAATCATGTGTTTGGACATGTCAAATATAAAGGATATGATGATATATAAGTTGCAAAACTAAAGCATAACTAAGAGGAGATATAAGTAACAGGAGAAAAACTAAATAGAATCGTGCACATACAAACACAATTGTCTGGCAGTTTCCATTATCTTATAGTGTCATTCAGTTTCACACCAACTAAATGTAATTCATTCACCTGCTTGAGTGCATTAGTTAGAAGTGACACCTTTTCCTGTGTCTGTACCTCTTCATCCATGCACAACTGATCTTCATCTACATCTTCATCTACATCTATGCCCTGTTCTTCAACATGCATCCATTTAGCTAGCATTGTCATAGAAGCATTTTTCAAGTCAGTTTTATGAGCATCTATAGCCCCATTAATGATAGCACGTTTGAAGAAAGCTTCAAGCTACACAGCTGTTGGCACATATCATACACTGCATCGTTTTCAATGCGCTTATTATAATCACTGCTACTTGCAGCATCATTTAACTGAAGCAGTGAAAGACATCGAGAGTGCCTCCAGCAAGCTGCAATAGTTGACGACGAGATGTTGTCCCATGCATCTTTAAGTAGAACAAGAGCATCTCCTACATGCGGTGGAGCGCCATACTTTAATCCTGCACTTCCTGCAGGAAGTTGCTGTGCTAAAGATTGTAGCCGACATATATCCGCATCCACCTCAACAAGTTTAGCTAAAAGGCTATACCCTTATACCGAACTTTCAAGGCTGCAATTATGCCTTGATCTAATGGTTGGTATATATGCTTGTAACATTAGGGGGGAATTTGAATATTTTTGCTTGCTTAAGGGGATCATCACAACCTTCATCGTGGCCACTAAAACCATCCAATACAAGAGCAATAGGTTCTGATGTTAGCTTTTGAACTTCAGGTAGGAATATTTCATGCCACCACCTCCTAAATATGGTTTTGTCACACCAAGTGCTGCTTTGGGAAAAATATGGAAGGCATGGAGGCCGGCGCATTTGAAAAACAACGTGGTTTCTTCGCTGACCCTACAACAACTGGGGATACTTTAACAGTGCCAGTGGCATTCGTACATAATATCACAGTCAGGCGATCTTTTGCCTTCATGCATTTTCTTTGTGCCCCGACCATGCTGCCTCTTATCTCCTTCAGACTCAAGCAAATAACTATATTGTGGGATAGCCTTGTAAAATAGGCCTAGTTCATCCATGTTATAAACATTGTTGGGATCATACATAGAGAGAGAACTACGTAGGATCTCTACTTTCTCATCAGCTGTATTGATGTCCACCTCACCCGCTTCTCCCACAAGCCGCGTAGAACGGGACACCCCATGCATAACGCCATCGCCAGTTGCTAATCCAGCCATTTGACGCCACATAACCAGCTATCCCTCTCTTCTTGGCCTCGTACATGGCATTCGCATGTATCAATTCTCGAGACACAGGTAAGGGTTTCCTGGTACCATTGAATGTTCGCAAGGAGCAAAACCATTCAAAGACGGCTTCGTCGATCTCCTTATGTTTTGATTTATTCACTACCATCTTCGACTGAAGAGGGACCGAGCCAGAGTCTACTAATTTAATCATGCAGGTCGTCTTTGGATTTGAATACGTTGTACGCCTGAGCTTTGCTCACACCAAAATCCGTAGCCACATCCTTAACTGGCTTACCAAGCTTGATTTCATCCACCAACTTCAATCGTTCTGAAACACTGAGGAATTTCTTTATCTTTTTCTCCATGACACTATTACGTGCGGATATCAATAGGCAGCGCAATCGTGCAGCTATATTATAAAATGCGGCCCGAAAAGTTATGAATTTATTAATGGAGGGGGGGGGGGGGGGGGCGCACGTGCCCCGAGTGCCCCCCCCCCCCCCCCCCCCCCCCCCGGATCCGCTGCTGTAACCATGTAGTATCGAGTAGGCACACGCATCAACGCCCGACGCTATTAAACTGGTGAGTTTACCGGCGCCACACCACCAAGAGCTAGGGTACTAGTAAGGGCAATATTTGAGTACGTAAAAAAAAACGCCTCCTCCGTGACTTTAACCATGTTTTTAGCTGGTAGCAATCACTTTTTACATTATATAGAGCTATGCACTAGTGTGTATGAATCCTACGCATACAAAAAATATAGTCCCAGTGGCAGCCAGCCTAACCTGATCATGCTCCACAGACATTTGTCCACAACGTCCATCTGCCTCAATGAGCCAGAAACCTTAACGCAATATCTGTGTTCTCTGTATGAATGGTTGGCAAAGCTGTCTTAAATATATAAACCAGTACCATTTTTGACATGTATAATGCTGCAGCTACAATGTATTGTACGCACACATTTGTCATAAAAAATGTATCCATTGACATGTTGCAAATGCATGATGGTGTGAGCTTACAGAAGAGCATCAATACAAACACTGTACCTTTTGCTTTTGTCGCACAGCAGAAAACGGTGTGTTCACTGACAGATCTAAGATGAGTTATCATGGTACGGTGGTGGGGATTAGGATAACTGCACTCCTCCCTTCCAAAATTTAGATAATTGACAATGTTCTGAACCTTGCAGGGAGACTGATGTCCTAGTCGGTACATGTACATCTTTATTAATGTATGACTACCTACTCCTTGTTATATGGTCAGATGCTCAACGAAGGTGCAAGTGTATATCATCAAGCAAGTGAACACTTGAGGTAACAGTGTACTGATAGTGCATCATTCAAAGTTTCCTACTTTGGGTTGGGTACTCAGGTTGTGTCCCTCCACCAATGTAACAAAGCAAGGTTGAAATGACAGGAAGTGAGCATGCTGGTATTAGGTACACGTAGCTTTGTAATGAAGGTAAGAAGTAGGCAGGGCGTGGAGAAGCTAGCTAAAGGAACTAAATCTTTTATGGTTGGAGTAAGGGGGCGGATTACAAAGCGCTATAAATAAGCCACAACGTTATTCAACAGCCAATGAATACTATAGGCGGTACAGAAGGCTGTATCAACTAACAGTTATGTTAAAGGTGCAATGAATGTTGCGTATTTTCTCCATCTGCGAGGTGCGAAAAGTCTCCACTTGCGAGTCCCCCCTGTATATAAATGTTGTACAAGTAGTAACGGATCACGTGAGAGGTTTCGTATAATGATTACCCACAGCGTGGGCGTATCACATGACTTTACGTGAGATCACGAGATCCGTGCAACACCTCTATCTTCTGGTTTGCTGTATATTCAAGACAACCGAGATCGCTGCTCACGAGTGGCGAGCACTACCTACGCTACCCTACAACAAGTATCGGTAACTGTCATTGTACCCTCCCATCTCGTTCTATGAAATTTTACATACTAACGTACGTACTTGTGTACCGGCGGCCATTTTGACACTTGTTTTTCGAGTGCCGTCGATTGTACAAACGGGCTTACACGTTTCATGGAAATATGTTCTGACTTGTCATCGTTTGGGTCCTTACAAAGAAAGGGCAATTGTACAGTTTTACACTGAGCGTTTGCTATCATCGTTCCACTTAGTTGACTAGGCGTGCTCGAGGGTAGAACGTTAGTAATGACCGTTTGGGCGCGTTCCGACGTTACTTTGATATAAGCGCTCGTGTCAATAAAACATTCTGATGTCCACGGTACATAGATATTAGGCAACTTTGAATTGCAATGTTAGTTCCCGTCCCGCCCGCTTGAAAAGTATCGGCACTATTCTATTTATTCGCATATAGTTCGCTAACTTTTTCCAAAGTTACAGTTCACAAGTGATGTGGGAGGTGGTCGTTCCTTTTAGTTGCTAGGTACGCGTACATACCTAGCAACCAATAGGCGCTAGGCCGAGTATATAAATGAGTTAAGCCTGGTTCACAATATGCAAGAGCCCGCGATGCGTCGCGATGAATGAAAAAAAGTTCTGCACTGGGCTCGGCTGTCAGTTCTTAATAATGCACCAGTATCGGGCGTGGTTTAGGTGTGGTTTATCGCTGCGACGTCGCATCGCAGGAATAGAAATTTTTTCTATTCCTGCGACGTAGCATCGCGTCGCGTCGCGGGGTCTTGCGTCCATTTGTGAACTACGGACGTACGTACGTACATGTACGTTGAAAATTAGATTTTGACGTCACTTCCTTGGATGGATTATCCGCCCGCTCATCAGTGCGTAGACCGGACGGGAACCAACTTTGCAATTCAAAGTGGCCTAAACACCTTACAGAACAGGATTGGAAACGCAATGCATTGTCGTAGACACAGTCAGGTCTTTAATCTATGCACGGTGCGAATGGATAGATTCAGGGTCGTATACAAGAATAATTCCTGTATCCGACCCTGAATCTATCCATTCGCACCGTGCATAGATTCAATTCCGAAAAGGATATAGGAGTTATGGGGGAGCGCTGTAAGTTCCCCCATCGGGGTCTGGAGCTCCACGCCTGAAATTATCGCTATGTTTTGCACATACAAAAATCTTGTAAGGGTTCTAATAATGCATTCATTGATAAATAAAGGTGTTCCCTAAGGGCATGGAATGCATTAATGTGGCATCATGACTCTGTTTCACAAACTTAGCGATTCTGTTGCTATGACGGTTTTTCTTAAACGCATCTTAGTTTCGGGAGGTGTTTATATGTATGTATGTATGTCATCCTTTAAATCAACTCTTAAAGCTCCTGGATGTCAACAGCAGAACAAGTGAAAGGTACACTACCTCAAATTGTTGAAGCTCTACCTCTTCCTCTGGCACAAGCAAAGCTGTCAAGAAGAACCTTGGAGAACGCTTGGTTGACCTTAGTGTTGTAGTGCTATTACCTCTTTGAGGTATTGAGAACTCTTAGGACCACTGGTGTCATCAATAGTGTAGTACTATTGCCAAGAGTCTATTAGCAAATCACTGTTATCTAAAAGCAGACTGGGCAATACAGGGTTTAAATACATCCACCAGCGCATGTGTGGAGCTAGCCAAACACCTAAGCATATAAAATATGTATAAATTATACCATTGCTACATTACTCCCTTTTCAAAGAGGCCCTCCTATGACCTGGATGGAGTATTGACAGGCCTAATCCATGGGCAGTGCAGCTTTCTTGTCCTCCCCCTCGGCACCACCGGGTTGTTCAGCCACACCAATTCCCCGACCTGAAACTCCCGCCCATGCACCCTTTTGTTGTACAATTCTTCCGATATGACAGCTGTTGCCTTCAGTAGTGTAGTACGGTGATCGAACTGTGTATAGTAGTTCAATTTTCTTGTTAGCGCGTATACACATGTAGCCATTACTTGAGTTTGATTTTTTATACATTCAATGCGAGTTCACGGATCGAATGCGAGCGCTAGCATGTCACCTGCGAGTGTGAACTTGGGGGTGGACGGCACTGTATACCTGCATAGCAGTTATACGGTGGCCCGGTAGGTTGCGGGTAATAGCAGCAGTTTGAGAGCAAAAATGAGTACGAGCAACGGTCTGAGAGCAGAATTGCGTACGGTCCGAGACCAAAATTGCGTATGGTCCGAGAGCAAAAATGCGTACGAGCTGAGAGCAGTTGTTTACATATGGATTTAGGCATTACACCATTTGTTTTTTTTCTTTAAAAAAAAAAGGCTTCCAGATGCATCGCTAGCGTCATCCATTTGTAACTTTTCCAAGGGCTGTTAACATCCTGAGGCAGCGCAAGGCAGCTATTCTCGATCCCTGATTGCGCACCGGTGTGTAACTGTGTGTGTGTATGTGTGTGTGTGTGTGTGTGGTTTTGTCTGCATCGTGCATGTGTATGTTCTAGGCGTTAAAGAAGGGAAATTAAATCATGCATACTGTTTTGTCCCACTATTGATTGGGCCGAGGATCTTGTAACACTCAAGATTGAGATAATCAGCTTCAACCCAGAACTCTTTAAGTTGCTGACATGTTGTCCCTCTCTCTCTCATTGCGTTGTTGCAGCTTTGCCCTGTCATTCTCAGGCTTGGGCAGTGCTGTTAACAGTAGGCGACGGCAGTGTTCAACACCAAGGTCTCCCTCTCCTGTCAGGAATGATAATGATATAAGCTCATCATTTCCACATCTTGTTGGAGTCTTCCTCCCCAGCCAACAGAGCTTACCTTCTGTCAGTAGCAGTTAGCTCCTCATGCTTCCTCTTGGCTATTGGTAGTCACTTCCCCTAGAATGAGTTTGTACCTGGATTCCAATGAGTACCAGATGGCCATTGGTGGCTTGAGTTGGATACTTCCGATCAGTCTATGTGCCCATTCTACCCAAATACTACTCTCAACCATTTTGGTCACCAAAAGGGGAAGGGACCACCGGTAGCCAAGAGGAAGCATGAGGAGCTAACTGCTACTGACAGAAGGTAAGCTCTGTTGGCTGGGGAGGAAGACTCCAACAAGATGTGGAAATGTTGAGCTTATATCATTATCATTCCTGACAAGACCCTCTGAGGAGTGGGAGAGACCAGAGCAGAGATGGCACTGGAGAGGGAGACCTTGGTGTTGAACACTGCCGTCGCCTACTGTTAACAGCACTGCCCAAGCCTGAGAGAGAGCAAGAGAGAGAGAGAGAGAGAGAGAGAGAGAGAGAGAGAGAGAGACTTGAGTGTTACAAGATCCTCGGCCCAATCACACACACTTCAGACAGCTGACTTATTGCAAAGTAAATAAGATGAGATCACAGCTTTCTATATGCGTAATAAGCTCTGAAGATAAATTGAAAACTTTATTTAGAAAACATAACGCACCGTGCATTTGGTAAATCTCCCAAGACTGCTCTTAACTGTACCAGTGTATGACAAATAAAGAGATACACATCACGATGTAAAAGGAATCGCACACGCACACACACACATACACACGCCCACACACACACACACACACAAACACGTACACACAAAACACTCATGCCCACACACAGTTACACACCATTGCACAATCAGGGATCGAGAATAGCTGCCTTGCGCTGCCTCAGGATGTTAACAGCCCTTGGAAAAGTTACAAATGGATGACGCTAGCGATGCATCTGGAAGCCATTTTTTTAAAGAAAAAAAAACAAATGGCGTAATGCCTAAATCGATATGTAAACAACTGCTTACAGCTCGTACGCATTTTTGCTCTCAGCTCCTGCGCGTTTTTGCTCTCGGACCATACGCAATTTTGCTCTCAGACCGTACGCAATTTTGCTCTCGGACCGTACGCAATTTTGCTCTCGGACCGTACGCAATTTTGCTCTCGGACCGTACGCAATTCTGCTCTCAGACCGTTGCTCGTACTCATTTTTGCTCTCAAACCGCAGCTCGTACCCGCAACCTACCGGGCCACCGTACAGTTATATAAAGATGTATTTCAAAATAGTCTAATTATTATGTTCTATCTATCTCTCGTCTCATGAAGAAACACTTGAAACGAGTAATATAAACATTTTCTATAGAACGTTGGTGGCATATAGAGTAGTGGTCTGGTGGTCCTATATTTCGCACACAAACGTAATGTTCTACAAATGGGCGAAACATAGGACTATTATACATTTCCCCTTCTTATTAGACCCTTGTTTCCTTTTTTTTTACACCACTATTGCCTTCCAATCCTATATGCCACCAAATTTCTAATAGAGAATGTTTTTTATTACTTGTATCTTTAACAGTCCAATAGTATTTATATATTAGTACAATAGTATTTGTATGTAGTAATAAGCCACACCTTCCTTCATAGTGCATACCAAAGTATGGATGCAATCATTATTTCCTCCCATACAGAACTGTCATGCATCTACAGATCAACCTCGCTATGGCCATGATAATCATTTCGGTTCTCTGGTTGTCAAAAATCATTCGTGAGTTGGACTACATGTACATACTACTATCCCACCTAGCAGGGTGTGTGCCACGTACATAATTATGGTTTTACACGTTCATGCAATTGTATTGATAGTAGATGTGTTATCTCATATAAGCCTGAATGGTGTGGCGTGTGTCAAACATTTGGTTGCTATTCGACAACTGCAATTCCTATTTAGTCTGAGTTGTTACATTGTAGCTTCCGCAGTAAACAACCTATACATGCACAAGCTTTGCCGGAGCATAGGAGTGCAAAATTTTTTCTGTGGAAGCTTCTAACATCATAACTACGACTACTTAAACTGCTTTATGAGTTTATGGACATGGTTTGGCAGAAGTCTTATATACTTCTTGAAGTAGGGGTTTGTGGCTAAAAATAGCGATTGCCCTTACGTAACTATTGCTAAATGTATATGTAGCCCGACACTCCCTCTTTAATTATGGGGAACCACCCTTATATAGTGTCCTACATTGTACTTATGTAAAGCCATTTTCTTTTTTTAGTACTAACACTCTGCCACAAGTTAGTTAATTGTAGCCTACGCTTATAGCTCAGATTAACCCTTGAAGTTATCTCTTTGAACGATTGTGACGTGAGGAGCACCTCCCATCTCAACGCCCCCAATGGTTCAAAAAGTATGATGTAATATAATGGACTAATTTAGAACACACCCATAGACATACATGTATGCACCAACAAGACACATATACCCAAGATCTCAAGTACAGTCTACACATGCACTAGCTAACTCCCTCCCTAAGATGACCTGGCCACTGATCTCACAAGAGATAAGTTGAGATGACCGTAGATCTCTGCAGCCATTTTTGTTTTAGAGCTGGCCTGGCCAATGGCAAGCAAAGAGGCTAGTCGGGAGAGCATTCCTCATTTAGTTTTCATGAGAAATTATTAAAGGGAGGCTGACACGGAAAACACAGACTCAATGTTTCCATGCCTCTCTTTAATAATTTCTCATGAAAACTAATGAGGCATGCTCTCCCAGCTCAACCATCACAGGTCAGTCATAGAGAAAATAAGTTATATAGGCTTGTGTACTCAATTTCATAGCAGTTCTATCAGTGTTCTTTGCAAGCCAATAGTCACCATTGATGTATGCACTTTATTTTCATCGTGATCTAGCTGAAAATTTTCTCTATTACTGAGCCAATACTGTAGATTACCTGCCAAGGTCAATAAAGGGGGGGGGATGATCAAGGTACTATGTTGCTTCCTTTTCATTTTCTAAGAACCTTGTTTTGGGGCCAAAGACATGAGAGGTTTGAGCGTTCCTTACACATTTGAAGGATGTGTCGCATTGATTAAATGGACATGAGAATTGTAATATAATAATACAGGTCCTCTGGCTTGTTTGCACTCATTCCTACTGCATGGGGTAATTCCAAAGGTGTTCTCTTCTGCTTAAGGGTCTCCATACACTTGATACTTTGTCCAGTATACGTATCCTATTAGTAGGGTAGCTTATTGATATTATTGTTACGGAGCGGATAAAAGCACCAAATTTTGCATGAAGATTCATTAGCACTGACTGATCAAAACTAGCCTAGGAGCCCTCCAAAATCTTTGCCCTAACCCCGAGAAATATAATTAACAAATGAGAATCATTGTGTTGGGTGTAACAAAATGTAATAAATGCATTGTGTATCATTCATTAAATTGTGACCTAAAAAGGATGTTGTTAATTACATGTAAATACACCTGCACTTGCAAAGTGGTGAACACGGTAGATTTGATTTGATACATTTGCATCTCAAACACTCTCCATTGCATGTGCATTTTATCAGTTCTCTGCATGCTTTTGATACCTCTAGAAGTGTAATCCAAACTGGAACCCATGATTCAGACTTCTTGATCCATGCAAATTCTTGTGGAGAGGGAATAGCTGCTTGTGCCTGCATAGAAATAGTCCAGATTCCTGCTTGGTAAATGGCTCGTCGAGAGTGTTGAAGCAAGGCATCTTGTGTCGGTGGCATTCTGTCCATAGATGGACTTTTCAGGCAGAATGATTCCCTTCTTACTTCATTTACAGAAATATGCTGGCTGGTTTGGTCGTACATCAAAAATGCAAGTCTCTCTAGCATTTGACAATGGTGAGAATCAACGTTGAAAACCACAAATGGGTTACAAGCCAGATGCATGAATGTTTCTGTAACTTCATCACAGGCCTGCCATGCATTCCAGGCTGACTTCTTGCCTTTACCCCTGAATGATGAAGTAGTGTCACAACCTGTGAATGCATGGAACACAGGCAATGCTTGTGACTTATGGTGCCCAAGACTGGCACAAATGTGAACAATGCTGTAAAGAGTATAGTTTTTGTCTGTGCCTAATGCAACCCAGATGTCTGCTGAAGGTTGAATGGTAGCCAACTTAGCACACACACCTACTAAGATAACAATGACATCTGTGTCCACAGTACGAACAAGAACTGACTTCATCCCCTGTTCAAGTGCATGCATTACATGGACCACAATGCGAGTGTCTGCTTCCTCATGATTGCAGGCCAACATGGGTCTGCTGGAATTCATGGATTCCACATATTGAGCTGATGTAGAATAGACAGATTTATCTGGTGGCCATATGATCCCTGCAACTTTAGAGGTCAGGAAAGCAAACAATTCTTTCTTGTTCTTTGTGTCACGAAGAAAGTCCATCCAGTTACCTGGAATCTTTGTTTGCCCTGACACCTTTCTACATACACCCTTTCCTCTTTTCTCACGAGTACACTCTTTCAAGCTGCCTGCAATATATGTATCCCACACAATATCCAATCTGGCAGTACCTTGCAGCAGCTTCTCCAGATAAGGAATGAATACATTGTCTGCATAATCATTGAATGTGACAACACCTGCTGTTGGAAGGCAGTGGACAATGACAGCACCATCTAAGATTTTGCACTCATAAGTAGAAGGTGGTTCCAGGTCCCCTGGTTGTTCAATGCATTTTACTTGATCTGATTTTGTGCGGGCAAATGGAGCTTACCAAAGTCTGAAAGAGATGGTGGGAAAGACTGTATTTCATGTATTTGAGGCTTGCTGGCAGTGATTTCTCTTGACATTCTGGTGGAAAGCAGCCAGTGAATGTAAAACCATCATGACAGAAGATGTCTTCTCTAATGATATATGCAGCCTTTGCTAGAATTACAGCATCCTCAGTAAAGTCTCTCTTTTTAAGAGCATCTTTCAACTTGTTTCGCATCCGTTGTCTGAAAATAAGAGCATGCAATGTTTCTACCATCAAACTGCTCTGCTTGTGCTTCTACAAAATGTTCTAACAACTTTTCCTTTAATCTGGTTTTGTTTACTTGTTTCTGGATACCTAATCCTTTAAGGCGACTTGTATAAAGAGAATGGATCTCAGACAGCTTGAACACAGTTTCCCCACTCTCTACAACTTGTTCAATGTAAGTTGTCAACTCAACAAGTACGCGAGACTCCATAACTTTCTCCGTAGTATGAACCCCTGCATCATTGTCTGACTTCCTGACAAGACTGCGATAGCGATTTCTTAGATTAACCATGCATTTGAGATGGTGCTTTACTTCCATCGCAATCAGATCACCAACTACAATTCTGGCTAAAAGGTGAACATCATTTAATTCTGTAACCATAGCCCGCACATTGTAGTCGGCATCAAGCGTCAAGATTTGATGGAGTTCACCTTCTTGTTCTCCCTTCTCGCAGAACAAACAGTTCTGAATGTTAAACGCGTGTCGCTTAATACTTCTCCTGTCATCTTCTAAGTCATCTCTTAGAGCAGTACCATCCCTTTTTATTGCCTTCATCGGCTTATCATTGTTGTACTTTAAGTGACATGATTTGTGCCAAGATGCACAATGCGCAAGTAAGCCATCTGCACTCAAAATATAGTTTAGTTGGTAGAGCGTCTATGTCACGAAACGACTTTACGTTTGCCAAAAACGATTCGTATGCAACTCCTGTCACCACGGCTTAAAGCAGGGCTTAATACAGGGCATTTTAAGGCATCCTGTGTGTCTTCCTGGCACATAATGCACAAACTCCAGTTCATCTGTACGTTTGTAACGTTCCCGAAGCAATACGCGGCCATGTTAATAACGTGATTATTGCAATGAATGTAATTAAACGCACCCTTACTTCACAGCTACTTCATCTGCTTGTATTTCTCATAGGTGAAATAACTGAGATGGGCTCCTAAGCGAATATTGACCAGGATTACCCTAGAAAGCTATAATGTAAGTTTTATGCTTTTATCCGCTCCGTAACAGTAACAACAAAAATTGGCATTAAGCGTCCGTACTATGTGTAGTGTCATATGACTATTTAGATATAACATGTTGATTTAAGGTCATGTCAGGATATGCGTCAGGATATGTGGCATTGCATGTCAGGATATGTAGCATTGCAAGTCAGGATATGTCAGGTAACGTCAATCACTTTAATTTTTAATCTCCAGGGGAAAATCCTTATTTAAGTATGTCATTATCCTTAAATAAGGATCATCTTTTACATTGCATATTTTTGCTAACCAAGTAAGTAAGATAGAAAAATGGTTATGGTCAATTGTATACTGATTAGCCTCCATAACAAACTTTAAATGATGTCAATATGATGAGTGTCCATGTGGTAAAACAGGGAGGAAGTGGCACATCCTTATTTAAGGATTGACACCATCCTTAAATAAGGATCACAACAGTAGAGATTATTGACCATAAAAACCATAATGGTTTTAAAACTCTTGATTTTCTCTGATAGCCAGTTGATCCAGCTATACTCACAACCTGATTCGTCGAAGAAATAACTTGTGGTTAATAAGTTATGCTTATTTACACCATAACACTATCAAGCATTTGTATAATGACATGTACGGATGTAGACCTCACTGAAACCACGTGCACTGCTAGTGGTTGTTCTGCCGCTGCTCCATTGAACAGTGTGCTTTCTAGTCCTATATCATTGAGTACAGTACTAGTACCATGTAAAATGGTGTATGGGGGGGGGGGGGGGGGGGGGGGGGTCGGTGGTGTCCGGACCCCCCCCCCCCCCCCTCAGATCTGATGATGAATAAAATTAAGTATCAATACTATTAACGAAAGCAATTAACAACACCCCACGTGATATAGCGTATCATCCAGTGCACAAGTGCGGGCCCCGCGCGCATACCCCCTCCCGCACCCTCCCCCTGTTGATTATTCGTGACGGACCCCCCCCCCTTCCAAAATTCCTGTGTCCGCCCTGCTCCTCCGTATTTTAACTGGATAATCGGAGCCTGCAAGGGCAGTGGGTGTGGTGCGTATTACGGAGCTCCGTCCACCCAGCGGTTCAAGGACGCCGGTACGCAGTTGGTCGTTAATTACGTCGCCGCGTACCAGTGAAACTCATCGGAACAGGTCTGGGGACTGGTGCCAGATTCGTCGTTCAACACGGACGTTTCTCGCCCGCCATTCGACGTAGCTAAGCCCAATGGTGGCCTCAGCCAGGAGGAGGCGTGGTGTCAGCCCCAGCCAGGGAGAGCAGCTGATTCGACGTGGGGCTACTATCCCGCGGGGGTGCGTGGGGCGGGTCCCTCGGGAATGATGTTCGTTCTCTCCGCTGAAAGCGTTTGGAACGTGGCCTGGTACATGCTCAACCAGGTGACCATGGACAAAGGCCCCAGGGTGCAGTACCCTAGCGCCAAGTGTCAGTATGGCAGCGACAACTGCTGGTCGTCGGGCAACGCGGGAGAGATAGACTTTCTGGAGGCAGTGTGGACAGTAAACGCGGGGACGACGGACGACTATCGCAGACTGTACGCCACACAGTGGAACCAGGTGGGGAGGTCGTTTGTGGGGGACATGCATGGGATCCACGTGCAACGCGGACGGCGGATGGTTCAACGAGCAGGTCGCCTCCAACAACTATTTCCTCGGAACGAAAGAGAACGAGACGAACCCGTTCGTGTTCGCCGCTGTGGTCGACAAGATTGGAACGTTCATCTACAGGATACCGGCCGCCCAGAGCGATCTGATCTGGCCCGGCCTCTCGCGCACCACCGCGGCGTGCACTCTCGGCCCCAGGCCTGTTCAGCGCCCGCCGAATGCCGGCCCGCCGTGCGACGACAGCAACCCCTACTGCGCCCTATTCATCCCTAACTTCCAGGCCGGTGCGTGGGGAAGGGCATCCGCCGGCCATCAGGGAGGGGCCAACCAAGGCTGCAAGGTGAACGGACAGCAGGATGGTGCGTCAACTGGTGGAGCCTCATGGATGACACGGGACAGTGGGCGTGGCCAGAGAACGGCCGCAAGTGCGTGGTGCAGTACCAGGCGCCGGCAGACTCGGTGGAGATGCCGTGGAACTACGAGATGGAGTCGTGGAAGGTGGGCTGGTCGGGAAACCCGCAGTACAATGGCGCCTGCTGTGTTGTTAACCAGGGACATTGCCCCACGTGATTTTCCCCACATTATACAGTATGTAGTAAGCGCATTTTAAATGGTGGGTACATAAATGTGCAGATATGTTATAACCGGAGAATGTTTATGTGCACGTGCGCGATGCGGCGTAGTACATAATGAATGCGCCTTGCCCCGCCCACGCAGGCTGCCAAATATCACAGCTGGCGGTGAGTCGGTGACATGTTGCAATCTCTACTACCGTATGCGTGTCTCCTTGCTTTTATTTCAACAGCTGCCGGGACTGTAAACTGCCCAAAAACTGGTCCGGTGAGCACAATATGTTGTAGCCAAGGTCCGTGTATGTACGTGTGCGAATTACATGATGTGAGCAATGTTGTTGCTGGAGGTCATGGAGTAGCTATGTCTTATGATCAATACCATTGCAGGGAACTAGGGAAGGCATCCGAGAATACCATCGCCCTCCCTAGTCTCGTACCCCGACCATTTCCACATTCATGATAACATTATTACTGGGCTAGATGCCATAAGATGCCAGGCATGTAGATGAGTTCTTGCGGCAGCGACTTTCAAACACTAAACAGATGATCGCGATCTTCCACAAAAGTCTCTACCGCATGACAAATTGAAGTCGTTTATAATCCACTTGCGCATGGAAGAATGGCTTCCCACATCTATGGCTTCTTGGTGTCTATGGTTATGTAAACTGAAGGCGTACATTGTGCACGTGATAGTTGGTAATAAGCAGTATTTATGGTAGGAACGTTTTTCCTCCTCCCCAGCCCTCTGATGCCCAATGGCGGCTTACTGCCTCCCTTCCACCTGGCTGTAACGGAACAGCTTGCTCGTACTTCCTTGGTATCAGGACTAATGAAGACCCATTTCACGGTGGAAGGCGACGCCCAAGGCTGGATAGCTGTGGGCTACACACCTAACAAGGGAATGGTATATAGGTCATACCACCTCTGTCCTCTGGTGGGAGGGGACAGCTGTGTTGCTTCAAACTATACGTTCTTTCTCCGCCCAATCTATTTCAGGCTGATGTTGATGTGTTTACCTGTGCTCTAATTGGAGGTCAGGTGACCATCTTGGATACATACAACATTCCTAATGATTTTAACAATGTGGTTGACTCCAGCCAGGTAGGGTTGTATGTGTGTGTGTGTGTGTGTGTGTGTGTGTGTGTGCCATGTGATGATGTCATCATTACAGGACCTATGTCGCTATAATATGAGCTTTGTCAATGGCAGGATAAGATGTGTGTAAGTGTATAGAGGGTGTGGCTAGATGGGGGTGTGGCTGGTTATTATGGTCCCTCCAGGTTCAGTTGGGCCATTCAAACAGATGACATACAGTATCTAGATTTGAACTACCACCAGCTAGGTGGAATGAGTAATAATGTTGGTAAATGACATGTCATCTGACCATCATCATAATATGGTGCTTACCTTCCCTCCTCCCTCACTCCCTCCATCCTCCCTCCCTCACTCCCCTCTCCCTCTTTTCCTCCCCTCTTCCCTCCCTCCTCTCACTCCCTCCACCCTCACTCCCCTCCTCTCCCTCCACAGATGGTCAGGTTGTTCACAGTTTCCTGCTCAGTAGCAAACAGATCTATCTTGATGGCAATTTTACAAACACTACTGTAGATAATTCAAGTATGTTCATTGTGCCTATTCTGATGGGGTGTGTCCTTACATCCTGGGGGTGTGTCCTTACATCCTGGGGGTGTGTCCTTACATCCTGGGGGTGTGTCCTTACATCCCCAGCTGCTGTTCTTCTCCTGATACGTGCTCATGGTGTGTTCATGGTGGTGGCTTGGCCTGTTGTCTTTGTCACTGCTAACCTGTTTGCTGCTTTTCTGAAGCCAGCTGTAAATGGAGCAGCATGGGTTAGTGATGTGTGTGTGAGCGTGTTTGGGTGTGTGTGTGCATGTGTGTGTGGGTGTGTGCATGAGTGGTGGGTGTGTGCCTTTGTGTTGTGTTTGCCTGAATACTCATGCGTACCTAATTATTCACCTGAAAAATATTTAACGGCTTCAGATTTTGAATACTATGCTGTATACTACACTATAACTACATTGTATACTGCTCTGTATACTACAGTATATCATTTGGGGCACACCCCTCCAGGTACGTCGTGTTACACAGTTGGTCACCCTCATCACTGGGATAGCAGCTGCTCTGTGTATATTCATTGCTAAAAAGATAACCACTGCTTTGGAAGACTTCAATAACGTATGCTGACACTTCTAATTAATGTGCACCTGTCATGCTCTACTGCCAATATAGCCAACAGTAGCCACTCATTTTGTGCTGGGAATTATTCTGATTGTCCTCAACATTATTAATGTTAGTTATTAACCATGATATTTGATTCCCTCCTGAGGTAACACCCGCATGTTGATATCAACACACACACCACCACCTCCACACTATACGCACCACACCCTCACACAAACATGTCTTGCCTCCCTCTAGCCCATCCTGTCATGTGTACCACGATGTACTATGTTAAGTAAGGATTTGGAAGGAGGGGGAGGAGGGGAGGGGAGGAGGGGGTAAACCTAATAAGATATCTCTCTAAATGCAGGGACTGGGTGATCAAAGGAATACTTATCCCCTGCACTGTGTCAGGAGTTATACTATCATGTAAGCCACACGTGTGTGTTATTTACAGGTAACCATGGCTACCTCTTGCCCCTCAGTGGTCAACATAGCCATTGGGCTGTCCTTGTTTGAAGACACACTCTCCCTAACCACAGTGTCCCCTGTTCTGGCCATCTTCCTCACTTATGTGGCTTTCTTCGTTCTGTTTGTCGTCACCTGTTTTACAATTTACACCATCATGGCCTGGGTACGAGGTGAGTGCTAGCATGACACCATGAGTGCTAGGGGTGCAGAACTTTGGGGTGCTATGACAGCACCTCAATTCGGTTGCCATTGGCTAACACCCTTTTTTACTCCTCCCCAGGCTCACTCCAACTTGCCCCATCTCTGATATGGCCTTTCCTACCAACCACTGCTTACTCGTTCCCAGACCCACCTAAGGGTGACATCCAGCAGGTGACACCCACAGACCTTGAGGTTAAAACAGCTGTCCCAGGAACTGCCCAAGACCCTCCCACCAAAGTAGGTATCAGATTGTGTGTGTATATGTGTGCCTGTGTGCATGTGGTGAGTGAGTGTGTGTGTGTATGCTATGTTGTACAAACCTAGGACACACTCATATCTCAGCTTGATAGGAAACTAACAATAATAGCCCCGCCCACCCACACTATAGCCCCGCCCTCCACACCTAAGTACACATGTTTCCCTCTACAGGATTCTCCTTTGAAATGGGCGGGGCTCACTATTGACTTGGTTGCCACGGCACCCCTGTGCACGTGGTGTGTGTGTAGTGTGTGTTGCTGTGTGTACATACATGTGTATATTCTACTATATTATATATGTTGTACACACCTAGGACGCACTATGTCTCAGCTTGATAGGAAACTAACAACAATAGCTCCGCCCACCCACACTATAGCCCCGCCCTTCACACTATAGCCCCGCCCACCCACACTATAGCCCCGCCCTCCACACCTAAGTACACATGTTTCCCTCTACAGGATTCTCCTTTGAAGTGGGCGGGGCTCACTATTTACTTGGTTGCCACGGCACCCCTGATGGCTGCTGTCATAGTTCTCATTGTGGTCCAGTGACACTGCAGCTGGTGATGGTACTGGCATGTCATAGATAGGCATTATTTAGAGTGTTGTGTTATTGGTTTGTGTAAATATTTATTTATAGTCAAGAGGAGAGGGGAGGAGGGAAGGAGAGGGGAGGAGGGAAGGAGAGGATGGTGTGTGGGGGTATGTGGGTGAGGTGGTGGAGACACATACATGGTGTGGGGGGGGGGGGGGGGCCTCACAATAGTTCTATGGAAGGTGGCATGTCAAGAGATATTATGATATTTGTCCACTTGGCCTCCTGCAAGACCAGCAGATCAACCTAACCTGATCAGCTAACCATGTCATCCATCCAGGTATATGCTTCATCACATGTGCAGCATGTTAATGTTTTTACAAATGTACGTTTAGCTCTAGAGCCTCACCATGGCAACTAAATGTGATACTGGGCTAATTGGTGAGGGAAGACAAAAATGGCTTTCTATTCCACTCCGAAGGGAGGGTTTGTTGGCTGCCCTAGACACCAGCACCTTGGATGACCCCTAAAGCCAACAAAAAGGTTAAACTATTTGCCTGCAATCATTGAGGCAATACGTTTGTACTATGGCTGTTGGACCAAGGGTCCAGAAGTTAATGAACCACGTTCAACTTCCCACACACACACACACACACACACACACACACACACACACACATAACCTGGTTAGCCTTACATTATTGAAAAGGGACTTTAATGAAAACCTAAATATTAATGTAGTCCAATTCTTTAATAATTCAATCAGCCATGTACATGTGACTGTACTAATGAAACAGTTTACAATAAAGCGTCTATTCTAACACCATAAACTGGATTATCAGCTGTGATGGGATCATTGGAACGCTTCACCACAATGCCATATGCAGAATTTGATAGCGTGACTGGATCTGTGGAAGTTTGAAAATGGTAACATTATTACACCATACAATAGCCCACACACATGGGACAGCCATAACCACTAATCAGTTGAGTACTCAGAATGAGTGGCATAACCAAGAACTAAGAGCAGGAAAGCGTACCTATGGATGGAACAATAGAGAGTCCTATGGATGGTGGGAGGGTACCTATGGAGGGAGGGAGGGTACCTATGGAGGGAGGGAGGGAGGGTACCTATGGAGGGTGGGAGGGTACCTTTGGAGGAAGGGAGGGTACCTATGGAGGGAGGAAGGGTACCTATGGAGGGAGGGAGGGTACCTATGGAGGGAGGGAGGGTACCTCTGGAGGGTGGGAGGGTACCTATGGAGGGAGGGTACCTATGGAGGGTGGGAGGGTACCTATGGAGGGTGGGAGGGTACCTATGGAGGGTGGGAGGGTACCTATGGAGGGAGGGAGGGTACCTATGGAGGGAGGGAGGGTACCTATAGGGTACCTATGGAGGGAGGGTACCTATGGAGGGAGGGAGGGAGGGTACCTATGGAGGGAGGGAGGGAGGGTACCTATGGAGGGAGGGAGGGTACCTATGGAGGGAGGGAGGGTACCTATGGAGGGAGGGAGGGTACCTATGGAGGGAGGGAGGGTACCTATGGAGGGAGGGAGGGTACCTATGGAGGGAGGGAGGGTACCTATGGAGGGAGGGAGGGTACCTATGGAGGGAGGGAGGGTACCTATGGAGGGTGGGAGGGTACCTATGGAGGGAGGGAGGGTACCTATGGAGGGGGGGTACCTATGGAGGGTGGGAGGGTACCTATGGAGAGTGGAGACAAGTACACTGTCAGATAACCACACTACCTGATAGTGTTGCTTTCACTTTCCATTTCTTCACTCTGATAATACACAGTGCCATGATCAATAAAGAAGCAATCACCAAAACTCCTCCCCCTCCTCCTGCTCCAATGCCAATGGCTGTAGGGAAAGGAATCACTTCATGAGGTAAGCAAGTGATAGTAATTAGAAGTTGTAATAGCCAAAATTCTTTTTCCAACAAAGAAGGTTTTCATTCACCTAACAGGAAGCGTGAACTATTCATAGCTAGTGTGTTTACATCTATACCCTAGGCTTACAGTAGTCAGATGAGAGTCCATTCTTGGTAGTAGCAAATCCATGTTCTCCATCAGATGGTCCATAGGTACTAGATGGTCCATAGGTACTAGATGGTCCATAGGTACTAGATTGTCCATAGTTACTAGATGGTCCATAGGTACTAGATGGTCCATACACAGTCACCACCTCTCCAGCCAATGCTGGTACTGATGACACACCTCCATCACTCTCAATGTCATACACCTCTACAGAGTACACCCCTGTACTCAGAGGACCATTGGGGGAGGAGGGACATGAAGACATGTTCACTGGTGTGTCCACTGATCTCACAACCACCATGCAGTATGTTACACCTGTGGCTGTGTCTGTTAGATACACCAAACACCCTCTGGCCAGGGATTCAGGGTTGAAGAGACACACCAGTCCAGTGGGAGATGAGGTGTTGACAGAGACACCAACAACATCAAATGTACCTATCAAGAAAGGATGTGTGTGTGTACATGATCAAATATACAAACAGGTCTTTGTATTCAGAATAGGCTCACTTATGACAACAGTAGTACTTGTGTTTCCATAACCATTGTATGCAGTGATGGTGAGGTTGAGGTGTTTGTTGGGAGGTATGGAAACAGTGATGGTGGAGGTGTCTCCATATGATGGTGGGAGTGGCTTCACAGGTGGAAATGAGAACACCTCATATCCAGCTATAGCCACCATCTTGTAGGAGCACACCTTTGGAGAGGTCTACAGAGACAATGTACATACGGTTGATACATATATATCAGTGAATATTTATGTACTTGACAGAACATACTGGTAGACAGAATTGATCTTATTATAATTATTGATTGACATGATGTTGTTTCATGTATCACTCACCAGCAGACTGATGTTCACAGTCACATCATCACGTGGAGACAGAGGATACACAAGGGAGGTGTGGACTTGGTCATGTGATATGGGGGAGGGGGGATCTGAAAAGTAAAGAAAATAATATACAGCATTAATTATCAATGGTCTGCAATCTAACACATCTGCATTAGCTATTTTTGAAAATGTTGAATGTTTTGACTTAATGTCCATATACTAGGATGGTCATGAGTTTGAATTATGATGCCATACTTAGGAAGTGTACCATTGTATGATTCACTCACCTCCTATCTTCACTGGGCAGGTCTGAACACCTCTTGTTCTTCCACACATTGAGGTAACAGTTGCCTCATAATGGTCACATGGGTCTGGGGAGGAGATGGTCACCTGTGGCTCCCTCACTGTCTCATTATACACTGGTGTTCCACTTCCATTCCTGATCACCACAGCATAGGAGAGGAGGGATGGGGACTGGGTACCAGGGGGTAGTCCCCAGGCCAGTTTGGTGGCTGTAGCATTGTATGTAGAAATGTTGATATCAGTGGGAGCAGATGGAGGGCCTGGTAAAGTGTGCATAGACAAGATCACGAATAGTACAGACTCTAGCACAGAGATTTATTACCATGTACCCTGAGATAGACTGAACTAGTCAGTGCTGATCCAATCACTGGAAAGACCTGACATGTGATAAGGGTATCATTATCTGATGCAATAGTAACGTTGACAGCTGTGATCATATTTCCAATGGCTGTAGTATTTGAAAGCTTGACATATGGAGGCAGTGGAGGAATGGCTTTGGAGTTTACCATATAGGTGATAGTGGTGGCATTAGCAGCAGAACACATGAACTGTGCAGTTGACCCCAAACATACTGTTGTGTTCATTGGAGTTAGAGATAGTGCTATGTAGTAAAGGACCATCGTTATGGATGTGAGATACATGAGTGCAGGTACAAATGAGGATTGACATGCACCACAATGGTACCAGTATGAATAGTGATGTTCACTTTTCTTTCACAAGTCTTGCTGGTAAATATATATATGTACAACACAAGGGAATGTATATTTATTTATTTGCAAGATTCCATGGCATCTTGCTATAACCGGGCTGTTCACATGATCTTGGTGCCTTGCGTTGTGAAGACCTTGTTTACACACTATAAACCTCTTTGATTATTAAAGTATTGTATGAAAATAAAAGAGTGCAGTTCATGAGATAGAACACTGAACACTGCATGCATACTGTACATTTCATGGGAAGAAGCCTTTGTTAAGTGGCTATATGCCATCATCCAACAGTACTTGTATTTATCTATGTATTTAATTGAAATGGTTTGACGAAACATTTGTTCAGGAGAATGTTGCTTATTACGTTGTTCTGTCATCGAAATATGCATGCACGTAATGATTGCAGGAATTTCACATACCAATGAATGCAAAATGATCAGATAGCTCAGTTCGCCTCTGAGGCCATTTTACTATATCACTTGCATGAGTTAGGCCACTAACACGAACGTTAGGACAGATATGATTGTAGTGCGATCCGTGTAGATAGCCACCGCTACAACAAACTATCTTTTTACACATGGGTACCGGTACCGCTCTACATGTGGTCTCTAACTGTTATACACAACCTAGCAAAGGCGAGCTTCTTGTTTTACCAATATGCATGCAAAAAAAGGGATTAAATACATGCATGGTTCTAAAGCACTAAATTTAATATTACGGCTTACCACATGACGAACTTTGTAAATCAAAAAAGCTGAGATAGACCAGAACAGGTGTAAAGAACATATTTAGTTCTGATGCTGTATTAAACCGGACCACTGTTGTTACGGCAAGCATATCTTTCTGCGTACATGTGGCCGGAAGTTGGAATTCTAGGAGTTATTGTTCAGAACTATATGTAAGGCAAGCAATGGCAGATTGAGAAGGGTTTAGATTACAGAACTAACGGGAGATCAATATAGAGTTCAACTTTGTCTTGAAGAGGGGAATTCTTTTTTTTTGCTCAGACGACAGTCAACGAGTGAATTTTGGTATGGAAAAAAACCACAATAAAATTATAATAGCTATTTCGCAATATTGAATAAGTAATGCATTTTCGTTGTTAAAACTGAGGGAATCTAAAACGTTGTACTTACATTACAACAAAATTGAACTTTATATAATGCTTGTTTTTTTTTTTCACAACGTTAGGCAATGTACATCAAAGCACAATATATAGAAAGCAAGAATACGACAAAGAACAATATTATATGTGGCCGGAAACATTATACATGAATTCCATTCATGTATTACTAGGATGTCCAACGTATCTATAATAGGATGCACGGAACGTATATTTTCCTTTATACGTACTGCAATCATTTTTGAGATGCAATCATTATCTCTGGTCCCCTGTCCATCATCCCTGCCCCTAACCTGGTCCCCTGTCCATCATCCCTGCCCCTAACCTGGTCCCCTGTCCTTCAACCCGCACCCACAATGACCGTTTTGCAGTTTTTAAAAAATGCGTATCATGCTGTGTGTGTGTGTGTGTGTGTGTGTGTGTGTGTGTGTGTGTGTGTGTGTGTGTGTGAATGATTGATATAATTAAAGTGAATACATAGGTCCATCGGTTTACTATCGATAGGTACTTGATTTTTAAATAAAATTAAACTAAAATTCATGTGTAACTAACTACATGAACCAGTCTAAAGAGCATAATAGTTTTCAAAACTGCTTTTATGTTTTCTGTAGCTTTATCCTAACTGGAGAAATGGACCGTTAAGTACGGAAAAGAGAATGTATGGCGATCAATGAGTAGGATTACAAAAACTGTGATCGCTATGATATGACGCCGATCTTCAAATTGTCATATCTTTATAGTCTTTTAACATTTCATTCCGAAACTAGAATATTGTGTATCATGATCTAATTATACAAGCGTTGCTGAAATTCCTATTGGAATTTTTTTTTCATTTCCCAAAGGTGTATTGTGTGTAAAAGGCTACAATGTTATGCTCTAATTTGAAAGTTTCTTGGTGAAGAGAAAACGCGGGCCAAACTACAGGAAAGGTTCTATTGGCCTGGACAGCTTTTGGATGTGAGAAATTGATGTCAGTCATGTTCATCTTGTACAACTAGGAAAACACCTGTCCCTAAAAGACGTGCTCCTTTAGGAACTGTCTCAGCAGGCTACCTAATGCAGATTATAGCACTTGACATTCTGGGCCCACTTCCAAATACAGGAAATGGAAATTGTTATGTCCTTGTAGCTACTGATTACTATACCATGCAGATGGGTGGAAGCATATGCCCGTCACGCATGATTTGGTCCGCGTCTAATTTCGGTCCGGCCGGACCAAAAAAGGCTGCCTGAAATTGTCCGGCCGGACAATTTTAGGTGCTCAATTTTGTCCCACCTGGCATTTTTTGTTCCCATGTAGTTTTTTCCTTTGGAAGGTGTTGTCAGAATCAGGGACAGACGAAGGTGACACTCTTAATTGAACTGGCCTAAAGTTACAAGGTCAATGGAAAGTACCCTGAAGGATGCGATGCGAACAAGAAACGATCAATTAGAGGAAAGGCGGAAAAGATTTTTCTTAAAGAATGGCGAATCGTGGACTAAAAGAAAAATGAATGGAACGACTAAGGTGCGTGCAGCATGTAACTATGTGCTCTCGGTGGTAAAAAGATTCTTATCCACTCTTTGGTCATCGTTGATAAGCATGGTAGTAGGAGACAAAATTATGACTATAGAATCCCTCATTACAAGGATACGAAGCACATGTGCGTTGTTTGCATCGAATGTATAGCGTATGATTTTAGGGTCTTAGGATAACTCATCCGATTTCACTCGTCGTCGCTCTTTCGCATGTTTACTGAAATAGGTTGTGAGGCTCATTTTGGATGCATGTGATAAGCAGAGGATTCTACATTCCTGCCATTCTGACCCTACGTCTGGCCATCTGGGAACAAAACGTACGATCAAAAGGATTAGAGAACGTGTCACATGGAAGGACTCAACAAAGACGTTTTTCAACTAGTAATGGTTGCAATTAGTCATGCACATTTACTGACATGTTTTTACAGGTAGCATCCTTTGAGGCTTGCCAGAAGGATTCTGATAAATTTGTTGTTACTTCTACTGAACTTCATCCTGTTCACTTGGTATCATGTAGCAATTGACTTTATTGGGCCGATTTCGCCAATTTCATTATCAGGATACAATTCAGCTCTTTTTTTTTAATGGTATGCAAGGAATTCTTGCTTTCACAGGATAGATTACACTATTTTTTACTTGTAAGTATAGGTACATTCTTACACTGAGTGATCACATTTTGAAATGGGTTGAAGCGGTTGCAGTTCCAACCAAAGAGGCACATCAAGTGGCAAGTGCACTATACAAGGTATATGCTGATCATTACTTGTGTGCACTTTATAATATTTTTAATGTACATGTATATCTAGATATTCATGTGCATGGGATTGCCCAGCATTTTGACAACAGACAATGGTTCTGAATTCAGGAACAAACTGAACAATGCAATGATGAAACAGTTGGGGATACGACACCGCCTAATTACTCCTTACCATCCACAGGTACACAAAGTGTATAATTTTAGTTTAAAGTTCCACATAAGTCTTTTTTTGAGTAGTCAAATGGTCTTGAAGAACGATACAATCAAACTTTGCAAAGAATGCTCTCAAAAGCAGTGATGGGAAATAAGGAGATTTGGGATCAACTCATTGATTCAGCATACAACACTTTGTCCCATGAATCAACTAATTACACTCCATTTGAAGTGAAGTTCGGAAAAAGGCGAGGATATACCTATTGATGCAGACCTGCATTAAGTTTTTTGCCAAAGCTTGATTTTGTTTTATTTTTTAATTTACATTGTACTTAATACTATTTTAGTGCAGTAAAGGTACCAAACACAGCCAACCACATGTGTCCATACAAAGACAAAGGATTTTGAGGAATGTGAAGCACAATATCCTTGTTGCACAGGTATAAAGTATACATATTACACTGTGGCATCATGTACACTTTTGCTCCTAGGCTATAGGCAAAAGCAGCAATTTGATGCCAAACACGATAGAGCCTCATTGTTTGAAATTGGTGCTAAGGTGTTAAAAAGGATTTTCTTTGGAAAAAGAGGAAGGGAGGGAAACTGGACCCCAAGTGGGTTGGGCCATACATTATAACTGCAAAGTTCAGCAAAGGATTTTACTCCTTGCAATCTGTTGCAAATTCTTCTGACTGTATCAAGTGTGTGAATGGTGCACACCTTACGATGTTCTATAAAATACCCACAAGTCTCACGTTATATTTATGTGATACTTATATGCCGTTTATTTTGTACTTTTATCTCGGACAATAACAGGCTGCCTAAAGTGGTTTGTCCAGCGGACCAAAACAGGCATAGTAGGACCAATTAGGGCAGCCTAAAATGGTCCGGCGGACCATTTCAGGCAGCTTGATTTGGTCCGCCAGACCATTTCCGGGTAGGACAAAATTAGGCGTGACATGCCATCCCAGACCAGCTAGCACTGTTGCTTAGAAATTGGTGAACGAGCTGTTCTGTAGGTTCTCGCCACCAGAGCAGCTCCACACTGATCAGGGGCGCCAATTTGAATCTGAACTGTTTGCTGAGGTGTGTAAGCTTCTGAAAATTTGCAGAACAAGAACAACCCCTTATCACCCTCAGGGTGACGGATTGGTGGAAAGGTTCAACCGCACACTGCTGGACATGTTGGCCACCACCCTTAAGGAGCAACGTACAGACTGGGAGGATCATCTGCAGAAAGTCTGCCTTGCTTATAACTCCAGCATTCTGTCCACCACTGGATATACACCATTTTTCTTAATGTTTGGGCGTAATGTTCGTCTGCCAGTGGATTTAATGTATGGGATTGGCAAACCAGATGTGGTGACCTACATACTGTAAAAAACATGGTGGGCTGAGCACACCAGATTTGGTGCGCTAGCGCTGTCCCGCCTGGCACATCTACTGAGGTGTGCCAGTCCCACCTATTGTAAGGAGTGGGATCACCCACCAGTTGACGTGTACTATACCCATGAGCTTTGGTGTGATAACCCCATTAGAATCGGTGGTCAGGCCTGCGTGCATTCCAAAATTAACGGTAATTACTTCTAACCAGAAAAAGTGCACAAAAAGTTGTTTAACAACACCCAACACAGAGTACAATTCAAACAGTCTCAGTGTTCTGCTAAGTCAATGATGTCATGAAAAGAGCCACTGATGGTTGCCTCATCTGCTTGCTTTGTAAATTCAACAAGGACTCCAGAAATCTGAGCAGAGTACTGCATCCAGTGGTGTACTGTACATTTAAAACAAAAAATCCAGAACAAAGTGCAAATACAGAGTGGTATATAGCTCTACCTCACAATCTGTGACAAGATAGATCTGCACAGGATGAGACCCCACAACACAGAAGGTAAGGCTGATCCTGCTTTTTTCTTCTGTATCTCCTGCTAAATATGACTTGATGCCTATACACAATGGATGAAACAGACTGAACATCATTTGAACATATTGTGAAAATTTTTTTTTGAATCATGCACCATCATATTCAAACTTACTGGAATACATTGAAGAATCTGGAGCTACCTGAGGATCCCAAAGCATATAAGGCAACAGGACTGGGCATTTAGTGGGAGTGATGCACCTGGTTATGAAATACTTCTTGACATCCTTTTGTTAGAAACAGGGTCAGTCTTGATCCTTTGGGTGCATGATTATGAAGTGGTCGATGAAATTCCTTGAAGCGATCACAGAAAGTTTTAACTGTGGCACCCTATAAAAAATATAAAATAATGTAATAGTGAATAGAAAAAGTTTGCTACTTACATTTTTTGATTACGCATAGGAGACTGAAGAAATGGATACATTCTGCATGGTGATTTGATCAGCCACACGCATGAATTCTTCATGAATTAGACATAGCAGATGCAGATAAGCTTTGCATGTCTTAACTGTCATATTTCCTGTTTTAATTTTTAAACGAAAAGGACTTAAGACATACCTTTTGTATCGGCGTCATAGCGATCACTGTAATCCTACTCATTGATCGCCATACATTCTCTTTTCCGTACTTAACGGTCCATTTCTCCAGTTAGGATAAAGCTACAGAAAACATAAAAGCAGTTTTGAAAACTATTATGCTCTTTAGACTGGTTCATGTAGTTAGTTACACATGAATTTTAGTTTAAGCGCCAAACATATAGCTACTTTTGTGCAAATTTTTACAATAATTCTCTAATTACAAACATAATGTCCATATATACAGAACGACCGTCACTACTGTCTGATTCCATTGAAACATGTCAAAAAACCATATAAATGTTAACCTTTAATCTCCAAGGTCACATCCTACACGTAGGACTAATAAAATTCATTATAAATAGAAATGCAGGATTTTGGCATCCATTTCTCTACTGTTGTTTGATGTGTATATCATGCTAAATTTACCAATTGTCAGTCTATTTTTTAAATTATACATGATGCAAAAACAGGTGCAGTTCTTATAAATGCCGACAAGTATAACTTTCTTTTTTACTATTTTTTGAAGCATGATGTGTGTGCTACCTTATATAATCAATGTCAGTGTTTTAACTCTAATCAGTTATGCCATTTTTACCAAAAACATACTGTACATATACATTTTCAAGACTTTGTCCATTCACTTGGCTATTCAGCAGCAGCGACTTACAAATACACATGTACAAATCGTTCACACGCTTGTGGAGCTAGCAAATTCCAAATCTTGTATTGACTGTATTTGAAAATCTTTGAAAAATTGCTAAACTACCAATATTTTCTGAATTGCTAACCATTTGTACAATACAATGTTTGTTCTCTGTTCATGTGAGTTTGCTAAAAATTAATTTTAACTTGCGTCCTACGCATAGGACTATCATCCAAAAAAAGCACACACATGTACCACATACATGAATACACCTTAGGATTCCCAGATATGCACATGTATAATGTACTGATCCTCTCTCTAACTTGTCTTCTATGAACAAACTCCCCAACCGCTCCTCCCTCAATTCTTCCCCATCTCACTCCCACATACCCATTGTCTAACCTAATTCTCCACATCAGGGTCTGGGGACTTGAGGAATGTTTATGTTAACAAAAATGTCCTTCACTCGTCAGCTGATCCAACAGTTTCCAGGGGGTGCCTAGGAGATCAAGACATGCTGCTAAACCCAATGATAAAGTAACCCTCTCTCTTGGCATCCTAAGCCCTTTTCTCCATCACTGTGTCTCCATCCACATCTAAAACCCTTTGATATTCTCTTCCCCCTTAGAGGAAACCTCCCCTGCAAAATGAAAATCGATTTTTGAATGCTTTCAAAAACAAAATCGATTTTTCCTAATAGGTTTTGACAATTTACCGGCTGAATACCTAGGTTATTTAGGTTTTCTGCTCACAAGAGTTGTGGTTATCATTTACATACCATCAGCACACAGCCACAGCTACCTACATGCACACAACCACAGCTACCTACATGCACACAACCACAGCTACCTACATGCACACAACCACAGCTACCTACATGCACACAACCACAGCTACCTACATGCACACAACCACAGCTACCTACATGCACACAGCCACAGCTACCTACATGCACACAACCACAGCTACCTACATGCACACAACCACAGCTACCTACATGCACACAACCACAGCTACCTACATGCACACAGCCACAGCTACCTACATGCACACAGCCACAGCTACCTACATGCACACAACCACAGCTACCTACATGCACACAACCACAGCTACATACATGCACACAGCCACAGCTACCTACATGCACACAACCACAGCTACCTACATGCACACAGCCACAGCTACCTACATGCACACAACCACAGCTACCTACATGCACACAGCCACAGCTACCTACATGCACACAGCCACAGCTACCTACATGCACACAACCACAGCTACCTACATGCACACAGCCACAGCTACCTACATGCACACAACCACAGCTACCTACATGCACACAACCACAGCTACCTACATGCACACAACCACAGCTACCTACATGCACACCCTACATGCACACAACCACAGCTACCTACATGCACACATGCAAATACCCTCAGCATGCACTGTACATCACACCAGAAACCCTCCCACACAACCACAGCTACCCCATCACATCAGATACTCTCAGCAAACCACCACAGCTATCCCCATCACACCACATATCCTCAGCACACAACCACAGCTACATAGGCCTACCAACTTTCAGCACATAACCACATGCCTGGACATTGCCTGACCCTAATGTGGGCACAATGAGGTCTACCAACAAATCGCACCGGATGCACAAAGAGTAGAACCACAGATGAAGTTTATGTAAGTTTATGTACCACCAGCATGCAGCCTCTATTTCATTATCGGCAGTTTTGGAAATACTAGCACCCGGTAAGTGCAATTGCGACGACATCAAGAGAAATGTAGGATACAAGCTCAGTTGTCTGTACTAAGTTCGCTTTGATTTGTAGCTGGAGCTGTCCATCATCGTGAAGAGGGACTTGACAGCAATAATTGAAATTTAATCGGTGTTAATTGTTTCTGCTTTCGTCCCCAGTAACACAGCCTAGTTGATAAGTGGTGCAACAGTGTTCCACTTGATTACTCTGAGATCCCCCTTCCCCCTCCTCCTCCTCCACCAGCCTCCCACCCCCTCAGAGGTCCATGCATTTTAATTAGCCTTGGCCAGACTCCTGCTGGTTCTAACCTCTGCTGACACCCTTGCTGCACCTTATACTTATGTGATGCATTGTGTGTGGGGACCATTAGTAAGAATGTGATGGTATATTTGATGGCTTCATTTGAATGTAGTTGATCGAAACTGTGATATTACAACATGGTAATGTCGGTGAATTATGCGGACAACCATTTCATAAAACCTTTTTTTTTTAAAACCTCAATGAATATAAGCATGTTAAAATCAAAGAGCAGTATTGAATTTCTAATGCGTGAGAATGAAAGTACAGCTCCAATAACCAGTTTTCAGAAATCTCCACCTTATGATTTTATGGATAGATTATGTACATGTATGTGTACATGTACACTATTCAAGTTAAGAAGAATGCATGCGTGAGGCAAAGAAAATCAAGTTCATTAAAAAATCTATCCTGGTTGTCCCACAATGTTTAATACAAAGATTCAAGCAATGGATCATGATGAAATCTTTAAGGCCACAGCTTCTCACCCCCTCCCCCCCCATATTAGAAGGCTTTCAGGTTCAACATTTAGAGGTACCGGTACCTCACTGCTGTGAGGTACTTGCACACAAAGGTAATAGACAATCTATGACAAATTAAGGTGTTACCAATAGCATCAGCAAGGAACATTGGCTATTCCAATATTTAACTGTACACCCCTACAGAGGACAATAAATGGTGTTCAGTGTGTGTGTATGTGTGTGTGTGTGTGTGTTTGGAAATATGTCCAGGGGATGGTGGTATAAATGCCTGTCCCAAGGGGCGTTTAGCAGGTATAACATAGGGAGGTGTAAAGCTCGTCCAGGGGTGTTCCCTCCATTGTACCATGTTTGGTGTTCCCTCCATTGTACCATGTTTGGTGTTCCCTCCATTGTACCATGTTTGGTGTTCCCTCCATTGTACCATGTTTGGTGTTCCCTCCATTGTACCATGTTTGGTGTTCCCTCCATTGTACCATGTTTGGTGTTCCCTCCATTGTACCATGTTTGGTGTTCCCTCCATTGTACCATGTTTGGTGTTCCCTCCATTCTACCATGTTTGGTGTTCCCTCCATTGTACCATGTTTGGTGTTCCCTCCATTGTACCATGTTTGGTGTTCCCTCCATTGTACCATGTTTGGTGTTCCCTCCATTGTACCATGTTTGGTGTTCCCTCCATTCTACCATGTTTGGTGTTCCCTCCATTCTACCATGTTTGGTGTTCCCTCCATTGTACCATGTTTGGTGTTCCCTCCATTGTACCATGTTTGGTGTTCCCTCCATTGTACCATGTTTGGTGTTCCCTCCATTGTACCATGTTTGGTGTTCCCTCCATTGTACCATGTTTGGTGTTCCCTCCATTGTACCATGTTTGGTGTTCCCTCCATTGTACCATGTTTGGTGTTCCCTCCATTGTACCATGTTTGGTGTTCCTACCATTGTACCATGTTTGGTGTTCCCTCCATTGTACCATGTTTGGTGTTCCCTCCATTGTACCATGTTTGGTGTTCCCTCCATTGTACCATGTTTGGTGTTCCCTCCATTGTACCATGTTTGGTGTTCCCTCCATTGTACCATGTTTGGTGTTCCCTCCATTGTACCACGTTTGGTGTTCCCTCCATTGTACCATGTTTGGTGTTCCCTCCATTGTACCATGTTTGGTGTTCCCTCCATTTTACCATGTTTGGTGTTCCATCCATTGTACCATGTTTGGTGGTAAGGGATGTACTACTCACTTAATGGATTGGTTGTCTTGTTCCCTGTAAGTAACTGTGGGTGTGATGATGGTTTATTCATTTTCAGCATAACCATAGTAGTTCTCTACATGAGGTGGAAGAAGAACAGTGAGTACCACATCTTATGTACAGCTGTGCATGTTGTGTATTGTGCAAGGTTATGAGGACCAGAGTGGGAGTGTGTATGTGTGGGAGTGTCTATGTATATGTGTGTGAGGACAGTGTACAAGGTCTAAGGATAATCCTGGGGGTGTACAGTAGGAATTGTATGTATGTGAACTCAATTACTGCTGTGCCACCACATCCAGAGGCTGGGTCCTGGATTTTAGGAATGTGGGGGTCTCTATAATGATATATCCACTACATAGCCAAATCTTTTAACTCTGTATTGGAAGCTGTACCCATCCCTTCATTCACAAGGCCCATAGGAAGCATTAGAATAGTGGTCAGGCTAGTTGAAAGAAAGAGCAGCTAGGGGGTCTGGGGGGGAGCGCTGTAAGCTCCCTCAGTGGGGGCAGGGGCGGAGCTGAAGAAGCTGAAACATTCCTTGAATCTGAGAGGCATTTTATGGGAACAAAATTGCAATGTGGCATCTCCTGCATTTAATGCATCAAAGTTCCAAACAAGACTCTTCATTCATTTTAGTACATTTGGATTTTAATATGCTAGATTCCCTTTAATGCCTCCACCAATTTTTTAGCTGCCTTCAACTTGTTGGAACAGGTAGCTTTTACATAGGTGGAACAGAACACTACAGTGCCACGCCCTTCATTGTAATGGATCCAGGACCACTTCTGAAACCATTGTGGATGCGTTATTTCCTCTGCATCACTTTAGGGAAGGTGTACTTCATGTTTTGATTAGGGTTTTCCCCGATGTCTGGAAGAACTCGGATGACGATTGTAAATTAGCGTCAATTGAACAGCTAGTCATAGTGTGCTCACATACGCTGACTACAATAATCCTAAAATTTATAACTATAAAATCATTAATGTGCAATAAACATAGCAGTGGCTTGCAATTACATGTACATGTAGCTGAATCTCATTGGCCAGAACTGAACAACCATGAAAAAGTGGTCAGGCAATAGCCTGAATGCCTGACCAGCCCTGACCTGTGATGTACCTACCACTCACCTGGCTGGTGGAGCATGATCTTTACATCTGCCACTACTGTGTTCAGCTGGACTCCAACACTGGGCTTTCCACACATTATAAAAAATGTGCTCAGAGGGCAGCTGCTCATAAAACACACCCACACACCCACACCCACACTAGTTCATGGTCCACCAGTTGAAGCTCCACCCCTCCTCCACTAACCTGAACCAAGCCCTACATGAAGAGGTGTGCCTTCCTAACCAGCATTGAGATGTGTCATTTAGAGGATGCATGGCTCCAAACTGGTAATAACATAAGTGAGATTTGGAACATGCAAAGCCAAATAGCTTTTCATGTTCCCAAAATGTGTTCTTCCATCACATGGGTGCCACCAGGGACGTCATGACAACAAGCCTCTCCCAGTGAATGATTTGTGCAACGTGTGGATAGACAATGACCTGGGTTCACTCCAGACAGGGCAATCAGCCACATCCACCAAAGCATCTCTTCCATTCGCCAGCGCACTAACAACATTGATATGGACATCTCACTGGGCAGATCTGGCATGTTTGGGAAAGCTTGTCGGATCCTGCAGTAAAGTGGTATTACAATAACAACACATGGCAACTTTGGAAAGCAAAACACCCCAGCTGCCCTGCTCCAGTAGTTCCTGTTCCTTTCTTGCCATGCTGCTACCATTTATTGCTTCGCTTTCGTGGCCAATCCAACAATCAGTCATCTTCAGCAGGCGGTCATCTTCAGCAGGCAGTCATCTTTAGCAGGCAGCCATCTTCATCAGTCACAGTCTGGCCCTCACTTCTCCCACTCCTCTGAGAGAGCTGTCCAGCAAGATCCTTCCCAGCCAACAAAGCCAGACTCCTTTCTGTTTCAGCCAATTATGCAGCTTCATGGCTGTCAGTGATATCTTCCATGGGCTTAGGTTTACACATGGTGTGTGTGTGTGTGTGTGTGTGTGTGTGTGTGTGTGTGTGTGTGTGTGTGTGTGTGTGACGATGAAATGACAAACACTGAAATATGGTGGGCGGTTAAATGCAGGACACAAATCCCAATAATAAGGATGGGTTGCAGTATGTTTCAACCGAGACATGGCTTTACTCGACCACGCCTCTGATCCACCTTGTACTATGTCGCATGGCTTTGATATACTGTTACAAGCATTAGCGTTGTGAACCTATAAATGGCCACACACCCAAAGAGTTTGACCGAATAGACAGGCACATCATTTCTAAGTGATGTTGTTTTGCACGACATTTTCACAGACACTGTCACACGTATATACCACCATGAACAGTCAGCACACCATAACAGCATGCCACACATCAGACTAACCAACTCTTAACAGCTTCACAGTAACACCCCACCTGTATGCACTTCCAATCCACATATCACTTCACACTAACACCATGCTATGTGTGGGAAGTCAGTATATGTGTGCAGTTGTGTGCGTATGGGAGTGTGAGCTGGTGTTTGCGTGAATTAGGGGTGTGCTGGTATTGGTGGGCTGGTATGGGTTGTCAGTACATGTGTGCTGGTGTGTGTTTGGGTTGGGAGTGTACATGTGTGCTTATGTGTGTGTACCACATCTGTGTGTGCGCGCTCTGCTGGTGTATGCATGAATTAGAAGTGTGCTGCTGGTAAGTGCTATGTGACGTTGAGTACACTGGTGTGTGTATGTGTGTGCATGTGTGTGTAATAGTGTGTGTGTGTGGTGTGTGTGTGTAAGAGATTCCCCGACTTGACTTGTTTCGTTCAGAACGCGACTCAACGCGGCTTGTGCTATATCCCTGGCTGTAGGGTATACACACGAAGGGTCCGCAGAAACGGATCATTCTTTCTACATGTAGCTTCTATGCATATACAAGTTACATAATGATGTAATGACATAAGGGTACCCATACGCTTGCAGTGTGTGTATGTGTGTGTGTGGATCAGTTAGTGCCCTTTGTGTTATCAATCTTTCTATTCTGGCACCCTAGTGGATGAAAAGAAGTTACGTGGATCATCTAACGTAGCAGAGTTAGTGGATAAGTAAGTACCCCATGTGTGTGTACATCTGTGTGGGCAACTTGGTGTCATAATTCTACTTAACCCTTGCCATGAGGGTTGCAGATAATTGTGTTCCAATATTATTATGTATTAATCTCTATCCAGTGGCCAACAGATTTCTGCAAGAACACATGGCCGTAACCCTGCACCCAGCCATATGAGGTCACCTCCTGAACAGGGTATGGCAACTTTAAATGGTAACCAAATATCACATGTATTAAATTTAACATGTTCAAGCCGATTTTGAACCATCATGTTTGGTGTTCCCTCCATTGTACCATGTTTGGTGTTCCCTCCATTGTACCATGTTTGGTGTTCCCTCCATTGTACCATGTTTGGTGTTCCCTCCATTGTACCATGTTTGGTGTTCCCTCCATTGTACCATGTTTGGTGTTCCCTCCATTGTACCATGTTTGGTGTTCCCTCCATTGTACCATGTTTGGTGTTCCCTCCATTGTACCATGTTTGGTGTTCCCCCCATTGTACCATGTTTGGTGTTCCCTCCATTGTACCATGTTTGGTGTTCCCTCCATTGTACCATGTTTGGTGTTCCCTCCATTGTACCATGTTTGGTGTTCCCTCCATTGTACCATGTTTGGTGTTCCCTCCATTGTACCATGTTTGGTGTTCCCTCCATTGTACCATGTTTGGTGTTCCCTCCATTGTACCATGTTTGGTGTTCCCTCCATTGTACCATGTTTGGTGTTCCCTCCATTGTACCATGTTTGGTGTTCCCTCCATTGTACCATATTTGGTGTTCCCTCCATTGTACCATGTTTGGTGTTCCCTCCATTGTACCATGTTTGGTGTTCCCTCCATTGTACCATATTTAGATGTTTCTTTCTCTCTCCTAGTGGCTCAACTTGCTGAGCCAGGTACAAAGCAACCACCTTCCTCCGTGAAGCCATTTGTGGTGTGAGTGTGTGTGATTTCATTGTAGTTTTGTTGTCATCACCTTTGTTTACATAGACAAGTAGAGACTGACTAATGAACACATTCTGATCGATGCCATTTCTAACCTGTTTTAATTTAGCTCTGCTGACAAAATATGCTTGCTTTGCTATTGCTCGAATGACACCATTTGTACTTGAATTAGGTCGCTGCTAATGTATATGTGGTTGTAGTTGCTGCGCACACATGTATTGGTTTATCCTGGTATAAGAACTCTCTTCCATATACCATGCACACCAGTCCACATTTGGTGATTATCAATCTTTCAGCTCAAACTAACAACCAATCTACCTCATCCATGTCACCTCCTCCATCATGGTCCACCATGTTACCCTCCTCCCTCACTCCTCCCTCATGGTCCACCATGTCACCCTCCTCCCTCACCCCTCCAGCCATGTCACCCTCCTCCCTCATGGTCCACCATGTCACCCCTCACCCATGGTTCACCGAGAGATGGACGATGTTGGGGTGGAAGTGTTGACAGCAGCTTCCTTCAGAAACCTTATCTGGTCCTTCTCTGTGGCATCAGGGGGCAGCATCTTCACGGCCACCTCCCTCTCACCAGCCAGGGAGCTCCACACCCCCTTCATGACCATGCCAAACTCCCCCGAGCCTATCTGTGCCAATATCCTGTTCCCAACACAAAGAACGCTCCCATCAATGGGTGTGTTAGTGATGTGCATACATGGACAGTCTGGGAACTTGGCTACTTGGAGCCATTCATCCCACAGGGATCATTAGTACACCCACACATGCACATACCCACAACAATTATATGATGCATGCTTGGTCACCTGATGTTGGATGTTGGTATCTCCCTATACTTCATCCTCGAGAGCTGTTTGTACAGCTCTTCAAACTGGCCTGCTGGTCTCCAATACACGTCACTCTCTTCAAAAAATAGTCTGTCATTTGAATCACGCGACTAATGCATTGAAAGAAGAGTGATTTTAAAGCAACTGGAAAAAGATTAGTGAGCCACTTGCCACAATGCTAGCGGCTGCTGGGTCGGTGTGCTTCATTTCAAACACTGAGCTTTCAGGAGTGCTTTCCTATGGTATCAGTGCCACGTTAGGTCGATGTCATGGATGTATATGCGGAGAGAGAGGAAAGGGGAGGGGGTGGGGAGAGGAGAGAGGATGGGGAGGGGAGAGGGAGGCGAGGTACCTTAAGAGATGTTCCTTTCCTGGCTCCAAGTTCACTACAATTTTCATACGTCTCCGTTTGAGATGTGGTAATTTCGTAATATTCTGGTCTCTTTGCCAAAAATTCCTTCTGTTCAACTGGGCTAGTAGTATCGTAGTCATTGACAGGGTACGAGGAAGTATCCGCTTGCGTGAAACCAAGGTCATCGACACTGTCGTATTCATCACAGCAACCTTTGCCCGAGGCTGGAGACACCTCTGTTCAGTACAGCCATGATCATTGAACGAAATACAATATAAAGAAAATGTAAATATTTTCAACCTCCAATCCTATGCATGCCGCAGCCATGCACGCATATACTGGGGAGAGTTCAAGGCTTGGTCATGAATTACCTACCCCCCGGCATAACATACACACACACTTGGCATACCTGGTACATAATAATTTGGGTTGTTGACAACCACCTTCCTCAGCAGTGATACTTTCTCTCTGTGACGACAGACCAAAGACACCGCTACCACGACAGCGGTAAGGACAGCAAGCGTTACCAGTAGTCCCGCTATGCTCCCAACAAGTACCCACGTGATCCCTCTGTCATGATCTGCCGGCGGCACTAGTAGGTACACAGTGGGTGATGCTGATTCTGCGCTTGTGATGGCCGTATGCAGGTCTTCTGCAAGGTCTCTGGTACGCGGCATTAAATTAATGGCTGCAGCTTCAGTAGACGTCGGGAAAATCACCGCAGGGTTCATTGCATAGCGACCTGAAAGTTCTAGCGAGGTACTGACGAGGTCAGATCCTGGCGGCGTTAGGGTTTGTAGGTCTCCCAATGTTGATTGAGGGCTGTACGATGTAAGATCTGGTGGTGATGACCCTAATGTGGATGTTACAGCGAGGCTTGTAGTCGGCGCGGTTGGTGGGGACGAGGAGAGACGAGACACGGCTGTGGAGCGCCATGATGAGGGCGACAGCAGGGGGATGACCGAAATGGCTCTCCAAGGTGAGCCCGTTGACGTCTTAAGATTGCTCACGGCAGGCTGAGGTGGAGGTGGAGGTGCAGGGGGTGGAGGTGCCGGGGGTGGAGGTGGTGGTCCTGGTTTGGGCGGACCCATGCAACTTACGCGCCCTGCAGCTGCCGCCAAACGCATGATGAA